>NHOP01000540.1:0-14409 GCA_018697155.1 Pyramimonas parkeae | reverse complement strand
CTTCCACTCATTGTACCCTGCCTTGTTTGTTTATGTTCTTGATCTACCCCTGACAATACATGCTAGTAAGTTGGTTCACTGACCTGGGCAATCCTCGCCCACTTGTTGGCTGGCATGATTGTCTATATCTATTAATTTGAATAGGAGCTGTCAATCAAATGCAAATGATATACTAAGTCGCTCGTCGTTGCGCCTTAGCAACACATCCATTGTGCCCCACCAATCGCAAATAGAGTCTTCTGGAGGTCCCAATTGCACCCCTGCATGTCCCCGAACACACATGGCAATCTGTGAGCATGTACATCTAACTCTAGACCAACTGAAGACCTTGGCTGCGCCATAAATTGCGAGTTTCGTTGCAAGGCCTGATGAGTAGCTATAGGGATCCGCATTGCATGTCCTACAACATTGATCTCCTGTGTTTGCATGCTTATGGCTGACTTTTTTACACTCAATTTGTGCGTGAGAATGTGATGATCAGGAATTCATTTCTGATGATGATTAAAGACACAGAGTGATGTTTGCATTTGATTCCCGATTTTGAGCGTGTTCAACATGTTCAAAACTTGCATATTTGATGCAAATGAATAATCTTTGTTCGAACCACAAGCCTTCCCAGCCCTTCATTTTCAGATTTGATATTGATGTCCAACTATCGATGCATTTCAAGCTCTGCATACAGACAATGTCTGTCGTTGTACTTTGCAAGCGGAATCCCGCATGACCCTGAAATGACTGCAAAGTAAACAAGGATCATCTCACAAGAAATATTTGTACCGGATCGAATTGCATGTTTCCATTCATTGCGTGCTTTATCGGTGAAATTGATCATCCATCGGCGCTGCAACAAACATCACAATAGATTCAGCATAGTTGAGTACTTGTAGTGGATCTTCAAAATAAAAGAAATCACATATACATTGAAATAATTGTCCATTTATACTCTGTTTGATATGAAACAACACTGTGAAAATAGAGGCATTTACTTGCTAAGGCAAACAGTCTTTGGGCATCTGCACCTTGATGAATTCTTGCGGTGATACCACAATCATGTTCATTAAATCAAACAACTTTGCCTCACGTTTCGACCGGTCTAGCAAACACTTTGTTCTCTGATCTTCCAGCGAATTGAAAAGGAATTTTTCTTCTTCGTCCCTATAAAATTATCTGATCCAGGACTTTATATGATCATATTCATCACTGTGGAAAACACCATGGGCGCCTGCCCTATATCTCACTTAACACATTTAGTACCTTAAATTCTGTTCTGTGCTTGACCGCCGAGATAGGGGGGTTTCTCTCTCCGCCGGTGTTCAATCTCTGGCCACAATAAGTTCACGGTTGACCTTCAACAGGGAATCATGATCATAGAAATTGTTTCAAGAATCCCCATCGTTTGGCTGAGTGCACAGTTGGATCATACTCCTGAACACTCATGTTCTATCGTGTGTGCCACGTCACGTTCGTGCAGAGTGTGAACAAATTATGAAATAAACACGTTAATGCTCTCCAAGTAAGAAGGCATGGTTGAAGAATCAATTGTAGCACACGCTTCGTTTATCTTCCACAACTCGTAGTTCAAGCCTCTCCTGCAGATTCTTGCATCAGCAAGAAAAGCGGAGAAAATGGAGTCTCCATACCCTACGCATACCACATGGTGTGTACGGTGTTTGCGAAGGAATCCTTAGCGAACCAATGTGCAGGTCAAATCTTATCATGGAGCCTTTCTTTGCTATATCGACTGGAGTTGATCAAGCTCAAGTGTCCAAACCAAACCCACCTTCAGATAGACGTCCAAGTCATCTCCTGTCCACGAGCTACGGCTGATCTCGGCGGGCGACTTCTGGTGAGCTGCAGGTGCACAGTTTATGAAAGGGGGTTGCGGTCAATTCGGTGGTACAATTGTCTGTTCTGGGATCGAGGAAACTGGACGACATACGTGCTTTCAGCTCCTAGACGACTGCACGTAGTAGTTTTCTATTATACATCATGAACCTGAGAGATGAGATCACTTTTGAGTGTTTGTTGTAGTACAAGGGATGACGCTATTTTCAAGTAAGGTCACACACCATGTATGCAAAAGTGTTGTTCTGTCGACTGAATATCTCACAGTCTAGATTACACCGATAAGCAACAGTAGGGTTCAATCGAGAGCCATGCAAAATCGCACACATATTGAAGGGCATGTCATGCCGAAAATCTCCTCCAGTACACCACACAGAAAGGTTGCTTGTACTTGCTAGCATGAACTTGGGATGAAAACATTCAGCTATCCCTATGGTGGTTTGCAGTAGGATGTCGTTTGCGCCATTGACAAACCAAACGCCTCGATTAATGTTGGTCTCTCGCTCTTTCCTATTAGACCACGCCTTTTGCTATTTGTGATTCTTTCATTGACATCATTAAAAGCACATATTCTGCAAGTAGCTACACAAGAAAACTCAGAGCATGTTGGGAGGGACACACACTGTTGGGATCAAAGAGGGTGAAGGTCATAACCACTGGAGAAATAAGACCAACAACAAACACATCTCTACCATCTGTTTCCGGAGCCAGAACAGGGTCCAGCTTGAACATGCTCCCTGACAGTCACAACCAAGCAACCAAGCAAGATAGCCCCTCACCAGGAGACAATAAGTTCATTCCCATTATCTCTCAAAAAAAGCGCAGCAGAAAAAATAACATGCATACTGATGGAAGATGAAGGGACCCCTGAAAAATATCTTCACCCTCAATAAGCGATTGCAGCATTTTCCGTGCCACTCAAAACTGGGTGTTGTGTCCAGCACCCAAAACAGCTTGTAACCAAATCTGCTGAACCAAGTTATTGCTATCAACACATAAACGGGGGCATCATAGCAAAAGAAAGCGTTGATGCCGGCCAGCATGTCCAATGGTCTGCGGTCCAATGAAAATCATCCCTGCAAGATTTGAACTGGCAATGAATCGCAAATTGAATTCAAAGGCAGTCGCTCGTTTGGCTATGATTTGCATATCCACATGCATCGTTTAGCAACAGTAGTGTTCAACGAAGTATGCGCATGCTTTCTATGACGACATGTTGGAAATCTGTACTGAATGCATCCGAGGGAGCTGCAAAAATTCTGATAATCGCATACAAAAAACAAGATTCTTGAACATAAAGCATTCAAAATATCCTTTAAATATACGGCAGGAAAATCAAGGATACCTAAACAATTACCAATCCCGTAAGTCGTTGACATACACAGTGCATTGTCCAGAACAGTTATTCAGCAAAAAAAAGTGACGCTCACTATCTGCGTAACATCGAACAATGATTGAAGTCTTGCTAGAAAACAACCATTCACATCTAGATTACACTTCCATGAATGGTGCAGAATGCGATCAATCACATTCACCATGCATGTCTTGGGTGTACAAATCAATACCCATGTGAGCATGACCTCACCTTCTCGGTAATCAACAGTGATATCTCGTAGTGGTCCCAAGGAAGGGTAGCCAGGATGCTGAGCCACGCGCTATTGAATCATATCACAAACCACCAACCCCAATGTACATTTACTTTCCTCATCTGAAAGATATTGCAGTCAGTTTCAGCTCCACATCAATTCACATTCCAGCAGACCACAGAAGCAGAGTCGTCTCTGCTCACGGCGCAAAAGTGTCGCAAACAGCAAATTGTATTCAAACATTAACAAGAAATGCACCTATTGCGCCACTGGTGTGTCCTTGTGAGTTTAGTGTAAACCCAAGCATATTCGATGATGCGCGCTGTGGATGTGGTTTCTCTTCAGTATGTTGAAAATGCAGGGGTTGACCAGTCTGGGGGGTAACATCGTTTCAGACTGGCGTGCTGGAACGATAATGCGAAAATTATGTTTTCAGATTTCAGATCTCATACTGGCGATGGGCTGCTCTACTTGTCAATAAACAATGAGTGCCAACTTTGCGATCAGCTCGACAAGAGCATCAGGTTTCTGACAATCACTCCGACCTGGTCACACGCAAAATTCTTGTTGAAACGTCGCTCTTTCTAAGGCAAGTACACGAGGGACTTACATATTCAGAACTCTAAGAAGGACTTGGGGCAGTATACAATCGCATCTTTGATGGGATACACCAGGACAATGTCGAGGATGAGGGATGCAGGTGACAAAGCATCAAGACGTATCCTTGTAAAACACCAGTGCTTATTTCATGAACGAAGCACTTTTGATATAAATCCAATGGGCCGTATAATACTCTCGCTTCGGAGCGCAAAGAAATTGGACACAGGAGCACACGCGTCTGGTGGGGCTTTGCCACTTGGAACAGATCAACTCCAGTCTACCCGAAAATTATGTGAGTGCGTATTCAGGGTGCGTCTCTTCCGCAGACCCGTGCACTGCACATGGATGTGGGTGCACGCCATGCCAAAGTGTCTCCAAGAGATTGATTGCTACGTTGCAGGAAGGCTGTCATCTGCTTTGGCGACAAAAGTTGCCGGCCCGTTGGGTAGGTTGTCCTGCTGTATCTTTGGATAGATAAACAAAGTGAGTGCAAAGCGACCCGCAAACTAGGCCCGTCGCAGTCTCTAAGTGTGGGAATGACGGTGCAAACTGAAACTTGACAACGACATATGAACTTCTACTCAGTTGAATTTCGGGGAGCTGCAAACTGAGCATTAGGGCGGTTCAGTGGTACAAGGTTTTTTGTGATGGTTCACCAGAATGAACCAACTGATTGATTGAGCGCAAACAACACCATACAAACGTGGGCAAAGATCAGCACGGTATTTCTATGGCCATCATTGTAGACGTCTCTCAGGACCCAACCCTCTGATTTTAGTGAACCTAGCATGAGGTTTGCACGGAAAAGTTGTGCAACCGTTGCGGTTAGCGAGTGACACGGCTTCCCGCCCCGCAGCCAAAGGATATACATAAGGATCCCATCGCTTTTATTGAAATCGGATGCGATCCCTACCAGCAGGCCGGGGAATCCACATCAACTTTTCACGCAGTCGAATTCCTTAGTTTTGCAATATATCTCCAAGGCAATGTGCGCCAAACTTCCCACAATTCCACAGATGCAAAGCATAGATTCCTCGCAAGATGCTCTCCGAAGTATCATAATTGAAGTCCCCACAGGGACCCTGTCATGCATTCCCAAACCACCTTTATCACATGCTTCTGTGGCAACGTGATTACTCCTCTCTAGACCCAGCTTGAGTGGTATTCTTGGGTGTATGTGTGAATACAAAGTACTGAATCGCGCTCGAAGTTCTATCAGTGCACAGTGTAGTCTTGAAAACTCGCTTGTCAGGTCCAAAGTAACTTGTGTATGATCCAAGGAAACTTTTGTGCCATCAGTATCTTGAACGCACCAAACACATGAGGATGTACCCTACCAAGCATAAAATGCAATATTCTCTGATTGATGTTTGTTGTTTCCTAGACGGAACGCAGACCTTTAGTCATATCCTACGAAAACATATGCGCGCTCATACACGCGCATGCTGGCATGGCTGTTGAGTTGTGGTGTAGGGAATCTGCATACAAGCAAATGTCCTCAACTATCCTGCATTCAGATGCGGTAGTAATTGAATAATCAGGAGCCGCTGAAGCTACTTGCCGTGAATGTGGCATTTGGGTCCGGTGAATCCGCTGTTGCTTTGTTTATTAAGAACCTTCGCTAGCTACTGGCCATCATCTACATTGATAGCCTGAGCAAACATGCCAATAACCATTTGTACTGTACCAGCTGAAGTCCCACATCAAATGGATGAGCAGATCTATCAACGATTGATTGAGTAGATATGATATAAAAAGCGAAATTATATGTTTTAGGACAAAACTGGTTAGATATGTCAGACTGCTATTCAATTTGAAGCATCGTAACTATCGCGACAAATGTCAGACAAACAACCAGAACTTCAATAGCCGCACCAGTCATGAGCCTCTTCATGTCTTGCGCACACAAGACGGATGTTTACATAGATCATACAAACAAATTCACACACAAATATCTTAAACATGTCAGTGAGCAGATCGGCAATTTAACATCTCGTCCCCTTAACCATCAGATTCAGTTTTCCTTTTCCCCAGACAGATGGGTTCCCTACTCATAAATAAGGTCCCTTGAAACGAACAACTCGTGAAAAAACTTTATATGTTGGAAACATCGATCGATCGTGGAAGAAGATAAGAGCAATATCTCAATCTGCTCATGATCGGTTTAAGTTTCCATCTGATCTGGTGACCGCTGATTTCTCAGTTCTACAAATAAAACACCAAAACTGTGGGTACCATCGCGAGGCGGCGAAGGTTTGGCGGCACTGCGTACATGTTGAACTCATCGCCATAGTTCCATGGTGCGCGCTGCAGCAGATATGGTGCATGCCCCTTGGCAGTCTCAACACTTGTCAAAAGGGTAATTCGATTGTGTGAATGAATGATCTCTCATACTGCGTCGCATCGATCGTCCCAAGGAAGACACTGTCGCACCCCCGTTTGTGTGTTCTGGAAATTGATCCTCAATGCAATATCCGCTTCGGACTAGATGTAAGATTTCAGGTAGATCACTACATTGAAGCCGTGTCCATATGTGCATCATTCAACTTGGCGTAGCGTCCAAGCATTGACTCCAGTCCCATGTCAAACTTGCTGCGAGATCTCAATTCATTTCATTTAGAATGTAAATATCTAAGTTCTTTGAAACCACAAAAATAGGGATCAGAGCCCACCATATCACCCCACTTGTGTTTGAGAACACAACGCCTTTCAGCCACAGTGAACACAACAAGGACCAAATAGAAAAGTTTCAAAGAAAAATATGGCAGCATCCTATTGTTCCAGCAGCCATAACCAAATGCGCGAGGTAATTTTGCGATTCGATAGTTTGTCTAAAGTGAGCCACAATACTGTAGTAAATGGTGTCAAACTCAAATTTTTGTGTTGCGCCTTCGTTGTGTACCTCATCCTATTGCCGGAGCGATGTGCATTCAGTGAGATGATACCAGAATTAATTTAATGCAACAGATATTTTGTTGATGTTCCTTGCACATCACATGTGCTTATCAACGCAATACTTTATGCACAATACTAATGGCATCAGGTCCAACGATTGCATGGCGATTGCGGGCAAAATAATCAACTCAAACCACTCAGGTTGTCAGAACTCATTGATACCTTGCTACGATGGCTGATGTTCAAATGTACATGAACACATACTCCACTACATCAATCAATAAGACAATCAGGATCATAACATACCATCCTCACGCTGCAGACCAGAAAGAAATTTCACATGAAAGCAGCCAAGCATTTATCTCAGACAACACACAGCAAAGTCTCATGGCAATTTGCGCACCTTTTGCTCTGGACATTCAGGGCGTCCAGTGACCCGGAATGGTTGCATCACCCGTCTATTTCCAATAAGTCCTGTCCTGTCACCTGAGATACTTCCCCAACGCCACCCTTACCTCGTGCAAGTGCCAGCACACGAAAGGTGTTTAGTCATGTTGGCAGAAAGCGCTTGCACGAATTATCTGTTCGGATCTGCATTGATACCTACCTGTGCTATCTTGCGCCAACACTGTTTGTGGCAAAGAAGACAAAAATCCATACTTGATCTTGAGTTCGCGCAACTCCGTTGCCAGTGCCTTTTCCTCGTCTTCGTCTCGAACCTGCGGAACAATACAGTTTCCCTTAGTTGTACTGCTTGTCAATTCACAGGCCTTGTGCAAATGATTGAAGTTAGTTGCCCCTTTGATTTATCAGCAATAAAACCTTCATCATATGCAGAGTATGGACTCGCTTTCCATCACTTACAATATCCCTCTCAACGCGGATCCCTGGGTTGGATTCCCGCAGCTCTTTTGCCGGGAGAGGGTTCGCGTTTCCAACACGCCGAATAGCCTCCCAATCGAACCTGTTGTATTCGCGGTGTCGTTGCGAGATAGTGCCTGCTTGTGCCACAGCGTTGCCGCCGCTGCCAAACAGTCCAGACACCACGCGCAGAACACGCTTCATGTTTCAGTGGGAAGCGGTGCCAGTTTAAGGCTGCAGCGCTATATCGTTTTGCTTTTCCGTTTTCTTACGCTCATCATCCATACTCTCCACTTCATATCATCGGATCGATATACTCTCCACCATCATAATCACGGTAAAGCCGCAGCGTTCCCTTTTGCGGCCCCATGTCATATCTTCCTTACGTACGCTCTTCGTAGCCGCAGTGTTCCCGGTTTCGGCCCATTTTCGTCGGTTTCTCTTGGAATATACATCATACAACAGACGATTCTATTAATTCATACCCGGCATACGTACACGTTACAAGGTTGTAGCGTTCTGTTTTTCAGCCACATTTCAAAACACGATCTTCATATATACATACCTAAAGAGTCCGCGCTGTCCGCTATTTCGGCAATATTTCACCAGGTGCTACACATATACTATGAGCACACATACTCCCCGTAGCCCGATGTTCTCTATTTCCGTCCTATTTCATAGAATTCTATTGCAGTACAAAACCGTATGCACTTCGTAGGGCAGCAGTGTGCTCTGCTTCGGCCGTGTTTCACGAAATACTTTTCATTCATACCCATAAATTTTAGTTTCCCTACAACTGCAGTGTTCTCTGTTTCGACCCTATTTCATATATGACTCTTTATATATACTCAATGTAAAGTTGCGCTATTCCCTATTCGGCCCGATATCATATATTACCTTACGTGAATACATGTAATTTTTGGAATCCATGTTCGCTATCTACACATGGTCGTCATGGTGGCTTTTCACGCTGTTGGTTCATTCACTCACTAATCTAGGATGACCAGCCTTACCTCATTGGCCTTTGATTTGCAATTGGACGTGTGGCAGTACCTACCCATGATGAACTCGGCGAGTTGCCGAACAAGCCGACGTGCTTCCAGCTAGGCCCCTCGACATGTTAACGGTGACATGGTTTCGGTGACAGCGTGAATTAAAGGTCAACCAGGAACACATTCTGATACGTTTTGTGCGATAATAGTCGCATCTCCGATTAATGGATGGCGCGATGTCGCTTGCACTTCCGGGCATCGGGAATGCAGTTGTAGGGACAAACTCCTAGCGCGAACCATGGAGTCCTCTGGTTCGACGACAACGCGGTATTTTGCGCCTTCACATGTGTGCTTTGCGGTTGCATATTTCGCTTGCATTATTTCTGGGCGCATGAAGCTTGCAGTAGCGGACGAAATTGAGGACCCAGACGAAATGCCCTGGGTGTACACAGCCGAGCACATCGCCATTCTTAGCACCAGTTCGGGAGTGAGCATCCTCGAGGTGTGTTTTTATGAAAAAAATATTTTATGATTTAATGAGATTGGTATCCGATATCAGCTGATGCACGTGTGCCTTACATACGGATTATGTACAGACGTGTGTAGTTTCACGATTCTTGTACGTATAAATCAGAAACCTTTTGAGCGTATGAGTGATGCGCTTTGCGGATACTTGATGTGCTTTAAACGCAAGCAATTTCCGATTCCTCGCAGTTTACGTGTATCAACGTGGCATCCAAATCATGTTTGCTACATGACGTTTTTTTTTGTTCGCCACGAGCGGCTTTTTCAGCTACAAAAAGCCCCCTCTTGTACACATTTTGCATCTAGTAAATTGAACATTACCAGCCATGTGCTCGTGTATGCAGGTAGAAATGGGCGCCGGAAAAGCCTCAGGGCCGGGAGACAGGTCAGTTGAATCGATGCCTGGCTCTATGGTAATTTATCTACCCTCAACCCTGCAAACCAACTCCTTGATTATAGTTGCTGAGCATGTCAACATGAATGCCTTCCATCAATTTTCATATCCATTCATCGATGAATGTCCATTATGCACTTGCCGAACATGATCTCTGCGAATCCGAAATTTTGATGGGAAATCAGAAAACAACCGCTCTGACTAGCAAAGTCACAAACACACCCTTCTTCATGCGTCCAAAAGTGTTTGGTGTTATGTGTGTATGTGAAGTTGCTTTGAGTGCAAACAAAGAAAACTGTTGGAAACACGAAAGACCTACTCTGGTGATGCACATACCTCTCTTACCTTTGTGGTATAGGTGATTGTTGACACCCGTGGGCAACGTTGCCTTGATCAGCTTTGGCATTCTCGTTCGATCTTCGTAGAAATGTGTTGACACAGCTTCTTTCTAAGTCTTGAGGGGGGAATTTTCGGCCAGCTTAACAGTGATAAGCAAGGCGTTTTTCGCATCAAGAACCAGGCCAGATGGCCGTGGGGATCACGTCTACTCAAACGCCACAGAAAAGGAAGGTGCTCTTTGTATCTGCTGAATCGGATATTCAACACTCATTTCAGTGTTTCCCATGAATTTCAGAAGGTTCATTCTGGAACATTGTTGGAAAATCTCGTTTCGGATCCACTTGCTCTGAATATGATTATCCAAGTTTTCAATCTGGCTTCAGTCAATCTGAACAATTCACATGAGATTCATATCGATCAGGCCGCGACAATTAGTAACACGACCATTGAGGTGTTTAGTTCTCATCACAGCTTTGAGTACCTGACCTGGCTGCGGGGTTGGGGGAATGCTGTATGCGTAGCCCTAAAGATTATCCTTGGGGGCCCAAACCCAGACGTTATGCTGGGTGTGCGCCCTTCACAGAATTTCCATTTCACGTTTGTGTTGATGGTTTCATCTGCGATGTATCCGTCAAGCGATGTCTGGTTAATCGTCCTCACACTCGCATGGATTGTAATGCTTACAAGTGTTTGGAGTATGACCCCTTCAAATGTTGATCTTGGAATTCGACATACACAAATTTCGCCATTTAACTGGGTTTTGATGTCATGTGTGTGTCGCTCTTTTCATGCGCGATTTATGTCACACAGTGCATTCATTGAACGATGTTAGCGTTAAGGTACGTAGGGACGAAACTCACATGAGACTCACAATTCTTCAAATATTTAGTTTGCTTGGAGTTTGAATCCTTGATATGGTGGTCTAGGGATCCCACTTTCCGAATCTTGCCATTGAACTGCATCGCACTGCAAGCTGGCTTGTCAACAGTGACGCCTGCAAGAAGTCCCAAGCCAGAATTTCATTTGTCACTTTTTTGATGCCAAGAGAGGAAGCATTTGCCTAATTGATTTTGGTGGTCAATACACCATTCGAGTTCACTTGAAACTTGGGATACATCAACTACTACAAATGGTAGATATTCCGCTGAAATATATGAAAATAGTGTACTTAGTATTACAATGTATCACCTGGTCAGTGTACCCAAATCCTGCACATGTCTGCGCACTGCTCATGTTCTGCAAGACTGAATCAACAGGGGTTGAGTGCTTAAGCTGTACTTGGGCTTGATCGTTTTTCGCCATCAGTATTGCTCCGAGTGCTGTCTGTTGGGGCTTGTCAGGACTAGCGCAAGGAGTGAACAAAATGCGAGCCGGGGCAAAACGCAAGCTGGTGGTTCCGGCATCGTTAGCGTGAGTTGAAGCCCTAACACACAACCAGACGCGGTTTCTCACGCAAAATTTGGAGGAGAACTCTACTGTTCCTTGTACGCCTATCTAGAGAGTGTGTGTAGCGTTTCAATTGCATTTTCGTGGTAGAATCGTGTCTACGAAGACATTCGCTTTCTTCGTTGTAGATTTAAAGGCATGTACAGTGGCAAGGCCTGTGTCCATGCGTGAAAGTCTTCACTTTGCAGGTTGGGTAGCATTTTCTACACACCCCTCCGATCGAGCATTCTTTGCAAACAGTTCTCGAAAGCAGGGCAGATTAAGGTTGCAAAATTCATCGCAGCTAGATGGACACACCCTGGTACGAAGTGTCATACTGCCTTGGGGTTCCATACCTCAGGACAGTATGAGCCCGCCTGGTTGTAAAGGTAGAAGCTCCGCCGGTGGCGGAGGGGGTTAGACCTCTTTCGAAGCAATTGGCTGATATACAGATGGTTCATGTTTGTTGTAACTATTCTGTCGTGTACCTCAGGATTTCATTAAGTTGACAATAGCACTGCTCTGCAGCCTTGCACAACACCATGCCGAGCATCTGTAGCTCAGTCGGTGGTGTGCTGACCCCTGACTCTAAGTATCACAGATTCAAATATTGTACCGATAGGCTTTTTGAATGAAATCCGCCTCAAATGGGGCTGTTTGTACTTACAACATATCACAATCACCCTGTTGACGATATCAGAGACAGCGGTTAAATTTCTTCCATCGTCATCCACTTGCATGGCTGCGTTAAGACACAACCCATGATTATCTGGTTTGCATCGATGACTATCATTGATGGTTTATGGCTAGCGGAACAGTTAAAACAGAGTGACTACATGGTTTGATGCCCTGGTGCTAGCCACAGAGGACCAACTAGAAATGCATCTTGCTCTCGACATGAATATGTGTACAACCATCGCATATCATGGTGGTTGTGAAGGCAACCGGAGGAATCACTTGCTCATCTGGGATGGCCCGCTAGCCAGAACAGCCTGTGATTAATCATTTACCGAAGCAGCGAGTACCCGTCCATGTTGGGGCTTTATCTCGGCAACCGCAAATCAAGCCGACGCCTTACAAGCTAGCCTTGCCATATACAGCCTTGCCATGTGCTTGTAGTTCCCTGATGGTTTGGAAAAAGTGACTCCAGATGTTGGTTTCATGGAGGCGGAAGTGTACTGCTTGTGCTCAGGTTTGGGGAAATGGGCAACGAAGTTCTGGAGGTTCCCCGAGGCGCGCCTTTGCTCATTTTTGTTGAGGTGCGATGCTCATGGTTTGCGTGGATACGGGTGAAGAACTATTATCAGCGCAATACAGTTGTGTTTCCAAAGACGCGTTCGGAGTCCATCAAAATGCGCAGAACCACTCTCTGGGGTCCAATCACGCTAAAGACAGCAGGATGGTGGCACAGTTGAGTCCATTACTTGGACCATAAGTGTTGCTGAATCCAGTTACTCTTGACACCGTTGTGACACCAATATTGGTTGCGTGTATCGAAGGAAGTCAGTAAATCGCACACAGGATACGGAAAAGTGCAGTTGAAGAGAGCGGTTTCACATTGTATTCATGTGTGGTAGCTTGGGAAGTTGTGCGTTTCGCTTGTTTGGCTTTTTGATCAGTGTTTATTGGCGTGTTACCATAAATTTTGTAATCCAAGATTCTAGAGCAGACATGCTTGGTGTACAGTGTGAACAATTCCCTGGAGATGAGTCAACATGCAGAGCTTACGCGCCAAGATGCGACTGCACATGAAACACACAGACTGTTTGTATCATATGCATGCACATAGATCCGCAGACTATTCTGATGGGGACGACGATTTACGTTCTCCTAGAAATATAACACAAATGTTGGGATTTGGTATGGGGGTGTAAAGCATGCCCTGTGTATTGATGGAGTTTAGAGCCTGACTAGGTTGACATGGCTCCCCGCCCTGTAACAAGGGTTGTGTCCCTTTGGATATGTATGTGTAAATATATGGGGACATGACCCTTACCACAAGGGCGGGAAGCCATGTCAACATACTCGAGCACTAATTTCTTTCGTTGCATGTATGTATGTATGTTTATATACCTCCTTAAGCAAGATGGAGTACGGTACAACAATGCAACAACATATGGGAATCTTGGTAAGCTTCCTCTTGAAAGTTGATGCTTCAGCTTTGTTTGTTGTTTTTGATGTGTATTTCTCAAAATGTGACCATTTCTTTGTCAATCCAAGTAGCTAGAACAGACATGCTTTGTTCCAACTGCAATCAAACCTTTGAAGGAGCACGAACATGCAAAGCATACGGGCCGGCATCTGATTGCATATGAAACGCAGGATATGTTTATTTCATGTGTATTTGCATAGGTCAGCAGGCTATTCCAACGTGCATGACGACACATGCTCTCCCTGGATCGCGCAAAATGTGTTTTAACATGATAGTTTGGTTTGGAGCTTGCCCTGTGCACGGATAGATCTTCGATTGCGAATCACTTGACATGGCTCCCAGCCCTTTTGGATAAGAGTCATGTCCCTATGTGAATGCAAGTCCTGATACTTGGATTTGGTCGGGATTGATGGTGTACGTCCCCACTTTGGTAAGCATTGCAGACCTTTTATTTGGACGTTGTCATGAACTCTGGATGCTGCTGACATGATGTGCCTTGTATTTTGCTTCATGCGTTGTGCTACTGCTCATGTTCGTTTTTTTTGTTGAATTACCTCCAGGGAGCAAGCCCTATTCGCAGGGAATCGCTCCATATGATTCTTGGCTCCGAGGTTTCAGATTTTTGCTCCCAGACCAATGAATGGTCTTGCTGAATCATTTGACAGCTTGGAATCCATGGGCCTTGGATGAGAGTGCAGCAAGGCTCAAGCTGTTGTTGTAGAGATTGAAAGCGCTTCGCAGGTTGCAAGAATGGAAGCATATACCACTTCACTCTGACAACTCTGAAGGCGGGGT
>NHOP01000539.1:0-14420 GCA_018697155.1 Pyramimonas parkeae | reverse complement strand
AAACAATCACCATGAATACTGGTGGTTCCAAAGTTTAAGGTTTTACACAAACCACGATGCGATCATGCATCTGGGTAGGTATTGCCTCGGCTGGTGATTCAAGCAAAGCCATGCTCGCTGGAGGTTTATGCTCAACTAGCGAGTGCTCATTTCTTTAACAATCAACTTGAAAACTGGTGGTTCAGAAGTTTGATTTTGCGTCTCCACTCTTCGCAGAGCCAGACGCTGATTATAGAAGAAGTAATGAAACATTTTTTCGAGATTTCACCTCGAAATTGAAAACACGGTGCAATCAAACATCTCAACTCCTGATGGAGCTGGAGGTCAATGACATGGGAAGTGGTGGACGGCTCATTTGACCTCGAAATTGAAGACTCGAAGCGATAGTGCATCTCAACTGCTTACAGAGCTCGTGGTAGATGATCAATGAGACGTGGTGAAATCTTCATTTGGCCTCGGAATGCACTCAGAATCGATACCTAGGAAAAAGTTAAGAAACGCCTATATGAGACCATTTTCTTTAACATCCACGAAACTCTCCAGTGCCCTGAACTTCTGTTGATTTGAGTTGAACCAGGACACCCAAGAGATCTGAAACTTAACACATCGCCTTTAACCCCAAAAGATGAAGTTTGCATGAGATGGCACATGAAAACATGTCGCTGCGTGGAACGAAATATCGGATCATGTCTTGGCTGCAGCGCCTGGATTGGGAAACAATTGATAAATTCTATGGAGGTGGGAGAAGCCAACCGCATCCTGCGTTTCAACAACAAGTTGTGATACGTATCTTATTGATGAAAGCCTACATGTCCGTGATATTTTGGTTCAAACCATTTCGATAACGCCTGAACCATTGAGATCTCGTACATTGCCATCAAGAGTACAAATCAGTTTCATATTAAATGAATGCATATACAGCAATTCTTTTAGGCAAGCTTGGGCTTGTAGAGCATGGTGCTGTTACCCTGCAAGAAGAATGTCCGAATGTTTGGGAATCACTTTAAGGTGCATGACCAACATGATTCAAATAACCACCTGCCATTGGTGCAGGTACTGTGTATGTATGGTACTGTACTGAACTGGGAATTAATCTTCAATCCCAAACTTTTGTGGGGTGGGTGTGTGTTTTCGGTAGATCTGGTGAAGGGTCATGCAAAGCTAAGTGAGGTGAACGAAAATCTGAAGGTAGGTTGTACTTTGAGCGCGTTGATGGTGCTGCTTGATTTTGGGTTATCACAATTCAGCCTCCTACAAGTGATCAGAACGGCATTCTTATGAATGATTTCTCTTTGCCTTTGCAGGATGTGGCTGCTCCCTGTGTGTCTGCTCGTTGGGAAGAAATTGCTTATTGTGGTTGGAGTGATCACAAGAGTGTGAAATTGGACCTGGATGTAGACTCTCTGCTTTCCCAAATGGCTGAAGAGGCGCTCCCTCTGGATGTCAAACAGAACAACAACATGAAGCAGGAGCAACGTGAATCGGATCATATCTTGAAACGTGTTTCAAAGAGAGATAACAGGTGCAGTATGGTGTAACCAGGACTATAGAATGAAGAATCCATTGATATTAATTCCTGAATCCCCCCCCACTGAAATTCCCACGTTTAGATCGTGGGCTTCCAAAGGTTTGTTGATTCGTTTTTCAGCACTGCGAGTTAAGTGACCGCTGAATTGAGTCCATGGGGAAACACAGATGACGCATGAGCCATAGATTCGTAGGCTGAGGAAACGTGTATCAGTATTCCCCATGAGGAATGCTGATTGAGATCATTGTCTGCCATGTATTCGGTATTTACTGTGATGGTGAAGAATGTGTATTTATTCCTGGACCCATGCTACTGAGTCAGGAATTCTTTTGCTGTGCAGTGAATCCGCCTTAGGTATCACGACAATGGATTTTGAAGTGGTGCTTGGTGAACTTTGGATTCAGGCACACCTACCGCGTCACGTTGGCTTACAACGGTGCTGCATTCAAGTACCGTCCCATTTATGCCAAAAGATATACCCTTATATAACTAGGTTGCTCGCTATTGTTTTCCCTACGCTGTGTGGGATCTTTAGGGGGGTCTGCCGCTGTTGATTATTTCAGCATGTTTGAATACACCTGGGTTCATCACATCTGCAGGAATGATAGCTCCATGAGTACGCACTTGATTTGGCGAGCACTTGCCCATCAGTTGATCTTCAGACTTCTGTGTGCTGATTACAGTTTGTGCCATGGACAAAGCAGGGGATATATGAGGCAGCCTAAATCCAAGACTGTCCAGGTATCCTGCAAATATACAGGATATACGTATTTGTTCGACAATCCCTGTGTATTCAACAAAAGCTCATTTTGTTACGATACGATTGTTCTCGCCGATTATTCCTTATTGGTTTTGCTGCGATAAGTTCCAGCTGCTGTTTCTCCTCCCATTGTTTCCCGTGGCACATCACGCCACGCTCCCAGAAGTGTAAATTTGTATCGCCTGGCCCCTTACTTAAGACCTTTCAAAATCCTGGTCAATATCTCAGGGCACTCTGGAAGACGCCATCACGCCGCACATGCAAGGTTAGTGACAGCCGCACACCTCTTATGAAAATGCACGCGCACATTGCGGATGAAAACATGCAAGCGGTAGACTGCATGCTGTTCAACCGCTCTCCAGCTGATATTGATTTTGATCCCTCGTGATGCATTGCTAACCCCCTAACTTTGAAGTGAGGAGTTCCAGATTGGAGGTGGGCCAACTGCAATGTCTGCTCCTGCTTGAATCATGTCACGATGCAATAAATTTGCGATTGCATGTGTGCTTTCTACTTTCTCCATCGTTCTCCGAGTTTGTTGTGCGCTCATGGTATTTCGCAATCAACTTGTTTTCTATAGCTCCATGCGCAACAAACACATTGAAAATCACATCTCTCTGCTATACAGTCTATTCATTGAGGATGCCGGCCCCACACTCCAGCTGCAGAACGCTCTACTAACGATTTATTGAACGTGCATATAGACTTGTTGCGCCCGGGTCTCCTTGCATGTCCTATGTAGTATGGGTGAACTCCAGGTAATACCATGTATCTAATCCATTTTGCGCGTCGCTGTGTTTTGCAAGTTCAAAAGACAATCCAAAAGAGCAGGGTACCACAAAAGGCCAAAACACACAAGGCGACTCAGTTGATATGGCCTCCCGCCCAGTGCGCAAAGGTGTGCACATATCCATGTGTGCACAGCACAGGAGCATGGTCAGCATAGTGAAAAACGTTTTCACATTTCTCATGTTTCCCTGCATCCATGTGCTCCATTTCAAATGCTGTCTTGAGAATCCAAAATGAGGCAGGCGAACGAGCTTGAGGGTTCAATGCACACTACATATGTACTGATGTATGTGAATCAAATATGCAGGCAGCGTTGTACTCCTTCTCTTCGAGCGACATGCTTACACAAACGAGCCTCTTTAGTCTGAGTTTGTGCGGCATCCCATCGATTGGCTAGCAAACGTGCCCCAATGTAGACATTGCAAAAGTACTTATGAAATGCATCGTCGACTGATCGGTGCAGATGGGAAATCCGCTTTTATGCCCAGTGCTGGAAGAACAGATAAAGGTGCGCGCTCAGATTTTCTCAGACCTCGTCCTTGGTTTTGTGCATTTGATGATCATTTACCGCTTTCTAGACCAATGAATCGGCCCTTGCGTGCACGGACAGAACAGAAACGTGTTGATGTCTTCAATCTGCGCGTTCATTTTGTGTATGTCTCATGACATGACCCTTACGTGAATGCTGACCATGCCCGCTAGTTTGTCCGGGCACTGTGTTGCGTGTGATTGCAAACAATCCCTGGTACACACACGCAGCACCTGCCTGCTTTGAGGGACTTACTTCCAGGTGACCGGATCACTCAAATTTGAGATTGTTCCATAATCATTTCTCAGAACCCACGTGCCAATACATGCTTACGCTTACCCACCAGGGAGAATCCATCCTCGCCGTCTTGTTTCGGAAGGTCAATGTGCCCATGAGTGACAAACACAGACCATCCTGTGTACCACTGCACGATTTCGCTTTGGAGCTTGAAATGACGGCTTTGACTAGTCCCCAAATGTTCTTTCGACAGTGACATCTCCAGGTCTGTCAGTACCATGGATCACCAATCAATTATGAAAGTTCAGAAACATGCCAATAGTCGCTGTGAAGCATTTTTACGAGTGCAAAATATGTGTGTCAGTATGCATGTCTGCAGCAGTAGCATGCGCATGGTGAGTGAAGGTTCACCTTCCATTTAACAGATGATGGAGTGGACTCTTGTCTCTTGCCATTTGGAGTCACCCTGTTTCTGAACTGTAACTCATAGAGCTTGCTGCATTAGCATCGGAACCAGGTTGCACTTAATCAGCTTACGAGGCGCCTGATTGGCCCTACTGTTCATGGTGAGAGGTGTATGAACTCGAGTTGTGTCGATGCCAGACAATTGTACACTGGCCACTGTGTTTCATATGTTTGCATCTTTAGATTTCATCCGGTCAAGTCATTTTATGATATTGAGTGTTCCCATTATTTTCTTGATTCCTACTTACTAGCTCCAGGAGCTGGAGATGTACACAGGTGTACATGCGGCGGCCATGGTGATATCCTTTAGTGCGCTCTCAACCCTCACATTTGCATTGTTCTTGCTTTGGCACTCCCATCGTACCTGAACATCTCTGAATGATTTTCCAATTCCGAATAGAATCTCAACACTGGGCGCTACAAACTCAACAACGTCTTGGCTTTACTGGTATATGTCCTCTCCTTGTGTTTCAGAGATGTGTCGGGTTGGGTACTGTCCCCATCTGACCGTGTAAACTTCCAACGTTTCGGATAATGATCCTCCGCTTTGTTTGCAGAACTGCATGTACTTGTGGTTGATGTTTGTTTCCTAATCATATTCCTCACATCTGCAGCAAGCGATTCCGTAAATTGCGAAGCACCCCCACTGAACATGCCAACGAATTGGAACCTGAACACAGTCATTTTGTTTCATGAAATCTTCAACGGTTGCTAGGCTGTGTACACCATCGGACGTCACACCATACGTTCTGCCAGCTATCAGCGATATGCAGTCGCTTGCCCTTGGTACCTGCGTGTGTTCATGGCGAGCCGGGTGCTCAAACAATTACGTGATTGATCCGTTTGCGAATTTTGAGCGGCTCTGAACGAGATTTGTGCTTGGAACGGATTTCAGCTTCATGGAAGGACATTCCTAACAACACAGTGCGCAACGCCATCAATGCCGCCTCTGAAGGTGACATTCGAGTTCATATAGTGGAGCGTGTGAGTTCCTCCACATCAATCCACTCATCACCAATATGTACACAGCTGCTACCCCGTACCAATAGGGCGAAAGGCCACGTCAAGGATTACCTTCAACACCCATATATCAGGGTTCAACACATGTCGCGTGATCCAAAAAGAGCATTTCAAACCGTCAAGGTTATCTGGTGATATGTGTATTGCCGCGTGAAACAATCTATTGGTAGTTTTCACATGTAAGGGGGATGCCCACTACACGCATACACTTTGCGTCTACTATGCACTTCCGAGGATTTGTCCACAATTGTTTCCAAAATTGTTGGCTCGCATCATACTTAACTACAAGAGACACACGTTGATTATGCATTTGACAAGGAAGGACAAACGAAAATTATCATTTGCCACCGATGGGTATATCTGATGATGGAATGAACTTTAGATTTGTTTTTGCAATAGATTGCTTTCACCTTTTCTTAGTCCAGCGCTTGCGGACTCTGTTGTTGATGATGGGTTCCGCTGCGACTACAACGCCATGATTTCCGCATGGCTCGCATTTTTTGTGCGCCCTGTGGAGAGAAACTTAGCAACTGCCATAAAAGTGCATAGGCAATTGTATCCTCACCTTCATAATTCTGGGTCCTGGCTGACACGTGGCAGGTTCCTCGATCATTTCATGCCACCTTCAGTGCGCTGTGGAGGCGCTATGTGTACCTTCTCCCAATAGACCCACAGGTGCGAGACCCCGATGCGCAAGCAACCTCAGAAACAGTCTTTATTTGTAGTGAGTCCCAATAATTGCGATTGCTGCAAGCAATATGCGCTTGACTTCGCATGCAAAACTGGAAAGACAGCTGAGCGCATCATGGTAGCAAAGGAGGCGTGTGGCAAAATGCCAGGGTGTGTAAGAATTAAGTTGGAGTTCCACATGCCATTGAATGTCCCTTCAGTGAATATTCATATGCACACACTCTAGTGTACGTGCAAGCCATCATGTGTGTGTAGCCATCAGAATATCCTGGTAGGGTCGATTTGTGCTTTCTATTGGATTCAGTTGACATGGCTTTCGCGCAACAAAGCTTGCAGAGATGTGTGCAAAGACATACAGCAGTGGTGTGTAGCCTTACAGGTGCTAGTGCAGTTATCTGAGGCCAAATGTCGACATGGGAATGCACTTGGGTTTTCATTTTCAGATCTGGAGCACGTCCTCCGAAGAGGACCATTTGCTTCATGCTGTCAACGGACTGTTGGCGCCGTTGCAAGATCAAGAATTGGACTATTACGCATTTGCACGTGATACACCAAAAAACAAGGACTGTGTATGTGTATTCCAAACGGCACACGCTTTCCTTGGTGTGAGTTCCCGACTGATGTCATTCCCTATTCCGGGGGCTTGTGACACGCTCTTGCATGATTGAATAAGCAGCCCTTGACTTTGTTGCATTGCGTCGATGTAGGATATAGTTCGCTTGAGATGCATGCTCATAATTCCTGGGCCTGCTTCACGATTCACTTGTATGGATAACCACAGATTGACTGAGGGGAGGACGAGCGTCCTGATCTGTACAAAGGCTGATGTACAGTGTTTTCCGTGACAGGCACTTCCTCGCACTGACGGCACACGCGTGTTGTGTGTGGTACGTGTGCTCATCCCTTCTGTCAATGATTTGGTGGTCGTCATATCTTTGTACCGTTGTTGTGGTGATTGCACTGTACATGTACGATATTCACAAACTGCTTGCTGAATGGTCCATTCGTGTATAGTAACACAATTCTTGTCTAAGTGTTGACGTTGTGGAATCCTGTTGACAGGAACTTGTTGGAAATCGTTTTTTGCGTCGACAGATCAGAGTACTTGTAGCAACTCTAGTCCTACATACCCTCAGAATCCTTGAAGTTCGCGGTCAGATTCCTTACAACGCTATTCCCGAGGCCGACACAACCATGGGCACATGTTCACCAGAAGCGGACTGTGGAATTAACAATTGTGGAGGTGCTTTTCCTGAACCAGCAGATGAATCTGCCCTGATGTATACAGTCATGCAGTCGGACCGTAATTTGACAGCTTGGCCAGCACCGGCAAACGGTTTATGTTTTGCAGCTGTGGGATATCCAACATAAGACTATTGCAAAACCACGACTAGCATTGTTTTGCTGAATCCTGCTCGAAACAGTTGTATGGCGTGGTGTACAGTGACCTCGATCAGATGACATAGGTTCAGGAATAATTGTCTCTGGAGCTGCAAGTCAGGAGCCTCGATTTCACCCGAGAAGTTGTTGCAGAAACATAGCGAACTATCTCTGAACGAATTCGAAATAGAATCCAACCTCTTGCAAATTGTCCACACTAAGTTCGCAATATGAAGTCGGCGTCTCTCGCACAGCACAACGAAAGTGTGGATTTTGGTAGATTTGTATGAACATGAGCTCCACCATGCTAACATCGAATAAAAAACGCAGCCTGATTTCGAGTCAGGCATGTTACCTTCATTTCATTGCAAATGTAGCTTTGGACCTTTGTGCACACCAATGTGGTCCCAACTTGGCGACAAAAATAAGTGAGTTTCCCCACTATGTCAGTCACACTTGACAGTTTTGTCTGCCGCTGTTATCGTCGTTGGGGCAAAACGCATATCACTCTGCGAACTTGCTTGATGCTGTAGATGATCTCGGCTGCAGGTGGTTTTTTATTGTTGAGGCTTCATGTGGTTGGAGACTGCCATTGCCTTTCGTCCGACCTGTGCGTAGAACATTTGGGATTCCTTACTCGCAAGTGATATCGTGCGTCTGTGCTTCCGTTCGCCTCGTTGTTGTGATGCACCATGAATGCAGGTATCTTTCAACAAGACATTGTGTTGCAGGAAAGACACGCCTCACACATGCCCGTCATGCGTATAGGTCGGCTCGACCAATTGCGCGTCGATGCCTTGTGGTGTTTAGTACCAGAACCCTTGCAGTTGAGTAACTGATGGGCATGCCCAGTCGCTGATGGAAGTGTACAAACTGCCAGAATGAACACACATCATCTGAAGAGGAGGTTGTGTTGGAGCTAGGGAGGTATTGGGTGAGATATATGTTGTGAAAGATCTTGTTCCCGATCCTTCATGGTTCCGCTTGGATGTCAGGTTCTCAAGACCACTATGTCTTTGAGCATACCACCAATGCATTTCCTGAATAGAGTTGCCTCTCGCCACATCTTGCGTTTGGACAGTGAATTGAACCATTACAGCAATGTCGAGAGGTTGCTGTCTTCGAAGCGCAAGGATTGTATTGTCTGATCAGTTCACTGTGAAAACAATTGGCTTGCTCTCAGAGGCGTATGATTAATTCAATAGTATCCGGGATTCACTCATGGTCGCAGTGGTCGTTGAGTCCTTTCCATTTCCCAACCTCTCTTGGTATTCAACCATACCTGTGCGCATGTGTACTGCGCAAATCGGTGCAATCGATACCAACACTCAATTCCATTATCCTCATCGCTACCCATCTGAATATTGCAAGTCATGTTTGATGCGCCATCTTGATTGAGAAAAATGGAGCTGTATCTGTGGATCGAGCCTCTCAGATCTGGATACTCATCGCACGTTTGGCTATATGTCCACAAAATACTCCTATCGCATGAGGTCACTTGAATGATATCAATCAACAGTTTAATTTGCGATATGGTGTGGAATGTAGGTATGAAGATGATCCCTGCGAAAATGATGAGTTACATTCCAGGAGGAGCCGTCGCGCTTTAACACCTTGGGCAACATAATTGTTAAATTGATGGTGTTTAAGAATTCATCCGAAGCCCCGATGTGGGCTGTAAGTTCCGAACGGGTACGCCGTGGCTGAAGACCGGGTAGGCCGCGTGAACCATCGGTTGTTGCACTGAGCACTGAGCGGACAGATCACTCATCGACGAGCTTCATTTCTCAAAACAACGCTAGCGCGGGAAAGGTTCGACAGACGTGAGGAGGAACTCATCCCCAACGCGCCGCCTTCCTGTTTCGATGTTTCGGGATGCATGTGGGTGGCCTCGAAATCTGGAAACTGATACAGTGGGATGTGTGGTGGTCCAGCTGGGTGATCGGACGGCAATTACGAAGAAAACATCCGACCCGTTGGCTGCACTTTTCACAGTTCATTCGAAAGTCATTGGTTTCTGTCCTGCCGCAATAGTGCAATACACATGTTGTAAATGATGATCACGATGCTGTCGCTGTTTGTGCGGTTTTTGCTAAACCAGTCTCAATCCGCCCGGAGATTGTTTGGTATTTGGGTGGAATTTATGCTGCTTCTGCGAATGCGGCCGCAAGTGCCCGAGGGTAGCAGAGGTTGAAAACGACTGTGGTGCTTGAACTCCACATAAGTCGTACGTGTCAAAATCGACGGGTAAGGTATGACAATCGCCTTGACCATACTGCTTGAACCAGCTATCCAATCACCAATAAAGTGGCAGCATAGATGACGTGGCATTGAACGACGGCTCAAATTTCTGCAATTCGCAAATCTGGGTCACTTCGAAGGCTACTAGTAAAGGCGTCGCACATCCATCCAGAAGCATGCCCAGCAAACACCCTAATTACATGAAACTCGTAATACAAAAAGGACTCATGGAAGCAGAACATTCAGGCCCCAAGCAACGAATCCTGTGCTCGGACACACTGACTGCTCCACAGGAGTCGCGTCGTGCGTGGGCGTTCTGCAAGTGTTCGCCCTGTCGACTTGATACTTTCCCACAAGATAACGTAAATTATTTCTGAAAAAAAATTCAGCGTCCTGATAAATTTTGGCTGTCTCTTAAGTCACACCTGTAGATAGCGCTGACTGTGTGGTGGGGGGACTGAACTGTCTGCAACATTCTGGACCCGAGCAACTTCAAAATTCATCGCGGTCGTGCACGTAATTCCAACACAAGTCGTGATATTTGAAATTTTCCTTTAAGTTCGCTCATAATGTCTTATACAGTTTCGTGCACAACAGCGAGAGTGACGCAGCGCTCGGACACCGAATCCAATAGGAGCTCAGGTGCGGATTTGTTCTCAACTCTTGCAAACGCATATCACGGCCCCAATTCATGTCACGAAAAGTGTATTCAAGACATATCAGGAGAGAATGCGTATGATGTGTGAGTAGCTGTCAAAGGTATTCACGCGTGTGATTTGAACGCGACAGCTCGAGATTCGCGATACACGTTGTCCACCGAAGCGAACTCGAGTCGCTAAACGCACATGCACTTCCCGTTTCATGAATCACATCCAGATTTCTTCAATCACTTAGATTATCCGAAAGAATCGCAATGTGGACCATATGCAAATCTTTGACTGGCGGAATTAAAACACAAGAAGATGTGTGTGTAAACTTTCCACGTGCTCTCCGGCGCTTCCCAAGATACGTATTTCTCGTGAGTTATGACGTTCGCAGTGCCGTATTATTCTTTTGAAAACACGAACGGGAAGAATTGATCGTTATTTTTATCATGACGAATCAGGAAGAGAGATTGTCGTAAGCTACGTGTGCCTCTCGCTTTGTTCGTCGCACCAGGCAGAACACATGAAGTCGCACTTGCAGCTGAACTGAGGGTGCATGCCAGGGTTGACTCGTTGCTGGTGTTTGAATTCGATCTTTGAATGTTTCTCCATCGATGGAAATTTCTATTCGTAGTACTTGATACTGAGCGCAAGTGCCCCATTAGCACACAAGAGTGTTGCTAATTTCTCAGTGCAGTATGCTGGTGTATACCTAGGCTTTGGGCCGAGAACATTCTTCTGCATGTATCGAAGCATTATTCATTTTGTCATTCATCCATTGATTTTTATGTCAGTCAGAATCGTGCATGAGTAAGTCCAAGGATTGCCTGTTGCACATAGACAGAGCCCTGGCACTTCACTAGAATGTGCAAGCTGTTCTCTAGTATTTTGTTTGGGTGGCGTGTTTGGAGTGAGCAGGACTGCTTCACTTTCCAAGGCGACCATTGACGCTTCAACGCCGACAGCGCCAGGTATGTATTTTGTAAATAGTATATGCATTCCTTTGATGCATGCATATGCATCTCTGTTTCATGTGTGACATTTGCCACCACCATACCAACGGTCACCTGGAGGCAGGTCCCGTGGGAAACATGTTCATGGCATTTCTGTGTCGTGTTGCACTAACCCAATACATTACTGATTACTTTCTGGAAGATCGGAATCAGAGTTGGCAGTGAGCATTGGTTTGTGCCCCAGTTCATGGTTAAGCTTGGAGAAAGATTACTTTGTTTTGTTGTACTCTGCTGCATAAAATGTTGGTTTTGAAAAAGTAGCTTCTAATTTTATGAATATGCCAGTATCATACACAATGTTGGGGCAAACATCCTGAATCTTCCCAAACGAATTTTCATTATTAGAATTAATGTTGCTCATTCCATTGACCGTGGCATCAAGCGTCCCTTTAAGTTTCAGCATCCTGTCATCGATGCGCTGTCACGAAATTCTTAAGGCCTCCACTTTTGTTCAGTACTTGATTTTTTCTCCAAAAACTCCGCCTTAGAGGGTAGTATGTGGCCGCGAAACAGCAATCATCTCACCATCCCCTAGTACCCACTCCTGCGTATGAGGAAACGGAACATGCACATGTGTGGATGCCAGTCCACACAACTCCTTGATTTTGGGAAATCGCAGTGTGTTCACAAATGCAACCATTTCCTGATACTCCATCTCCACATCCGAGGCGGTGAGAGCTGAAGGTGATGCCTACCTTGGTAGCTTCCTGTGCGCGCGCAGGGAGAAGCCCCAACGCTGAGGGCAGCAACTGCCAAAAATTCAATTGGCAAGAATATTTCTCGAACTTGGAGGACTGTGAGGGTGCATGCTGTTGCGGAGGGGGCAGCCGCTGCAAGGCCCACGCGCGTGAAACCCCATCACCGGGTGGTGGTGACAGGGATGGGGGTTGTGAGCCCGCTGGGGCACGACGTGGAGGAGTTTTACGAAAACCTACTCGAAGGTAGGATGCTTAGTTTGGTACCTGCGATTATGGTGTGAGTGTCCGTAGTGTTCGTGTGTATTTTTGTCCCGTCGCTGTCCCGTTTTTCTGCACTCGAGCGTTCCTTTGAATGAATCCGTAGGCGACTTGGGTCGCATCAGCCATGCTCACTCAAGACTGTAAAGCCTCGAGCCTTTCTTCTTGAAGTTGGCACATTCCTTGTGTTTACTTCGTTGAGTTTTGTGGCAAGAATGGCACTTGGCGAGGTTGCGGCATAGGCCAAAAGTCTGAGGTGTTATGAGGCCATAAATGCAATCCAGCTGCGAGAGTAGATTCCTAAGAATGAGCATCTTCGGAGCTTGGTGCAACAGGCTGACCGAACATTTTTCTAGCATGCGGAGCAGCGTACACGTTATATCTGGAGTCTTAGCGGCAATTGGTTTGGAACGCTCGGTGAATTGCATATTTGCTCGTTATCAGGACGTCATCAATATTCGGGCAGGTGTCTTGAAGATTCTTTTTGAATGTTATTTTTCGGTTTTGGCGCCTCAGAATCTGCCGATTCTGCACCAAGATGAGTGAGCGTCGCACCATCTGGTGTCGCCTGGGTGCACTGTTTGGTAACAAGCGAGTGCGTGCAGATTTGAGAGTTGTCTTTGTAGTTGCTGCGGCTTCCCATCCGTCGGGAAACCACAACTGCAACCCAGCTCTGCGATAGTGCCCTTGACACGTTTCCTTGTTCCCCCCTATTAACATGGACAACTAACATAATGGTTGCAATTCGGAACATCAGACTTTGCTCATAAAACAAGACAAGTGTTGGCAAGATTCGGGGGGCGTTGCGTCGCTTGATCTGGTGCCAAGATGTTGCAAAAGTTCTCCAAAGCTACAAGACTTACCTGTGTGCTTTTCCGATGTTTACGTAGTGGTTTTGTAGTATTGCAGATTTACCCAGACGAATTGCTATCATCCATTCGGTCAAAGGGTCTACTCATGCATTGGATGTATGCGCATCTTCGGACCGGCTGGCCTTGACGTCTTCTCATGATTCACTGATTTTCTCCGCGAGCCCAGGCAAGAGCGGCATCTCCAACATCGAGAACTTTGACTCTTCGGACCTGCCCACCAACTTCGCCGGAGAAATCAAACACCTGGACTGCGGCAACTACGTGAGCCCCAAGATGGCGCGACGCCTGGACCCCTACATCAAGTACATCCTCGTGGCGGCCAAGAAGGCGCTGGAGTACGCTGGCCTGGGCAAGGAGGAGGAGCAGAATGCGCTTGACAAGAACAGGTGAGGAGCACTCCAGTGTTGTATGTTGAATTTTGTGGCTCCACTGCATCTGTTTTCATACGTGGCCACACAGTAAGCAGTGATGCAACTGTGTGCGCATGGCGCGCAACCCAACACCTTGAAACTTACAACTCAAACCATGAAACCAGATTTTAATCTCTAAGTCTCTCGCTTGCTCTCTTGACCAACCATCACTTCTTGCTCCGTAGGTCCTTCTTTTGAAAAGCTCAGCTCCAAACCGTTGCGCACTGGTTGACACCAAACCCCAGAATACCGCGGGAACTCAAGGAATAATGGAAATAGAATCCCTGCAACGCGACTTTCGGCCCTTGCGTCTGGATCTCCTGACAGTTCCAACATGAGGCGGCTTGGGACGGAAATGCAAGGAGGAGGATGCATCACCTCTCTTGCTTTGGTATTGGTACTTTTTTGGGCTGGTTTGTGCCAGTAAGCGGAGGCAATACTGGAAGCCGCAATTCTCTGTCAAGTAGCGCGGCAGACGATAAACACGGGGCCTACCTACTTGCATGTAGATGGGGCTCTTGTTTGTTGTTTGCAACGCCGGCGCCTCACATACCTGGAGACTTACCTCTGTGTGCCTGATGTGCCGGTTGATGTGTGTCGGATGGCTCTGTGGATCCCGACAGTGAATTGTATGCGCTATACAATAGGGAGTTGGCAGCCCTGCTGGGCTTTGTGTAGGTGTTGGCCCAACCTGTCAAACCACATCCGCGACCCTAAACCACCCGAAGTTCTCTATTTCATCTCACATCACTGATTGTCCATTCCTTGCAATTTTATTCAACTCAGCTCAAACACACGATTGTTAATTGTGATAAAGTTGGCAAGGACAGCAGTATGCAAGCCAGCAGGTTCCGATGATATACATATGGGGACATGACCCTTACCA
>NHOP01000538.1:0-14422 GCA_018697155.1 Pyramimonas parkeae | reverse complement strand
GTGAGCCATTGTACCACGTTCAAAGCCCTCTGCCCTCTTGACCGTTCAGTGTATACAACATCAACAACAAGTTGACGTAGACCAAGTCATTCCCCAGTGGCTTCATGCCGCAGTTCGGAAAATGAAATTTGGCAGTCTCTGAAACGTAGCAGGAGGCGTTCTGTTGAAGTACTTAGAAGCCTCTTCTTTTGTATGGAAGTTAACAACTTACCCACACACTAGGACATTTCCTTTTCAATTAGTTGCTTGCATTTATGCGAAAGGATCACGCATTGCATGGCAGAAAATCACCTAAACAAACTGGGGTGTGATGTGCACCTCATTACACAAACTCAACCTCGATTCTCCATCCACAGCTGTGTAGGCCGGTAGGAAGGTGGATATGCCAGGGGTTAAGTTGTGGCTGATAGGGCAATCAGCGCTGTTGGTAAGCCTGGCACTCGCCACACGCTCCACGTACCCCGTTGTGTGAAATGTTCCCTTTGCGATCATGGGAGATCTCTCATCCTTGACATCGCTAACTCATTTTGTTTCGTACAGCCTTGTGGAAAATTGCTAGCTGCAGGCGCAACAGCTACTTGTTTATGCTAAAGATCAAGAACTTCCTTGATATTACCAACGTACGCACAAAACACACGACTTTCATACTCATGTGCTGCTTCTTCTTTAAGCGGTTTCGGCAACTTGATGAGTTGGACTATGAAAATCACTTTGTTCATTGGTTTCATATGAAAACCAATGGACTTGGAATGAGTATACATACTGGGCCTCTCATGGTCGGATTACGTCCATGTATGCTGCGATCAGAACACTAACATTACCCTTCATCCAGGCTTCTGCACTTTGTGTGTGCGTTTGTCGTGGGACGCACCAGCTTGGTGTAGCACACTCCTCTTCTGTAGAAGTAGCGCTGCTCCGAAGGGGCCGCCGCGCAGCACACTGCCAGGTGCCCTACCGCGCCTTCAAAGTCGCCAGATTCTATGCACGCCTGCGCACAACTCACCAACTCAACCTACACCATACGCATGCGTTTGCAAGAAAACTCGGTTTCGCCTGTGGACAACTGGGAGTCCAGTTTTGAGCTCAATTGCGAGTAGATCCGTTGATTCTGGTATACAAATCGAAGTTGAGATCCTCAAAAGTGCATGCTGCAACAATTCATGCTGGGTTGCTAAATAAAAAATCTCATCGTGCACTGACTCTGGTCTGGAAGAGGCTCATTGGACATTGCAAAACGCCTTCGCTCATTGGAAAATGCACACACAGTCCCCCGTAAGCATTGTATGGTCGGACATCCTCCACATGATCCGTGCTCCCAGTCTGTGCAGTCGATGTTATTTGTTTCGAGTAGCAGTTTGCAAGTTCCGCAAACATGGCGCTCTACTCGGCCATGGGAAGGAGTCATGCCCCATTGTGGTTCATCGCACGGCCTATCAATTTGAGAAGTGATCAATGATCTAGTTGATGTTCATTCTCCGCATCAAGAAAGCAAGACGAATACTTCACAGTCGAATTTTGGGGATTGATTTGACAACAGATTTGAAGCCTCCTAGCAACTGTCCAGACCGTTTGGGATAGAAATGATCACTCCTGTGATGGGACTGGTCGATGCAAACAGCCGTGGTCGGACTCCCTTGTCAAAGCCGAGTCTCGGAGTGGACCAAGTTGACCCGGAAACAACCAAAAAGCCCCTCATGCCAACAGGCTCCTGCGCCCTCCTGAAACAGATGCCCTGGGTAAAGAAATTAGAAAGCATACAAATCAATATTGCAACTGGTGGTTGGGACCGGAGTACCCTCGCTAGGTTGAACGAGTGAATTGTGAGTCTCCTGCGGTTGCTGCTGTTGCGCTCCATCACCACCGGGCTTGGTCGGGGCAGTGGCTTGGCCTGGTGGGATGACACAACAAGAAAGTATTGTGCGGTGACATATTTGTAGAGAGGCCCGCCTGTCAACCGACAAAATCAACGTCTCTCCCAGGCATATACCATGCATTGCTGGGACCAATTTCGGATTTGTATTTCAGGGTTTGAGACCTGTGCCCTCAATATTGTTCGCGGATGTCTGCATTTCATACATGCACACATTTACTTGTATATGCTGTGCATCAGGTGGATCATGCTCTGTGTTGCTGTTTTAGAAGTGGGGATGTCCCACCAAAGATTTAAATCTAACGTCTAGATTCACTCTACTGAGATTCATCACCAATTCCATTGGTCAAGTCTGTGGGTTTGGTTTTCATCGTGTTGTTTCATCATGGTACGTTGATGAATAGATCCAGCACAACACACAATCAAGCCTACAGAAAGTTTGCACTATAGCGAATGCCAAGTTTTTTGACAATTCAATACCAAAAGCTGAAGAAGATTTGACGCACGCCGGGTGGCATGATCACAAGAGGACAATCCACAGCCCATGCTCATGCCATGCATATCCAAAGGCTTTGTGTGAAACGATGGTTTCAAGTGCACAGAAAACATTAATGAAAATTTTGGTTCCGATACCAGATAAGCGTACAAACGGGATCTAGGCTGTCGCATGTCCACCCTAAGATTATTTCTGCATGTATATATTTTTTCTGTGTGTGCTATGAACTTACCACCACAGCGGCAATGTTATACCGCTTGTGAGTCGTTCTCATCGTCTTCGGCAACTTCAAGCGCTGGTAGTACCGGGACACAGTACTTTACGCTACATACTCGAGAGAATAGGTTACATATCGCGCAGGATATGGTCCTGTGGCAGCGCTATTGTCGCTGGGTCAAAGCTCAGCATTCCAGAATTCTTTTGGCTACGCAACGGGCGGAAGAGAGTCAGTTCTTCGAGCTGAGGGTTCCGTGTGCCGAATTGCAACTAAACGATGCGACGGTGGCAGTCTGGAAATATCTACCCTACGGCAATCGTACTTGACGGGGATTCAGGAGGCTTTCGTGATGTTGCGCATGCGGATCAACACTGCAAGACGGAGGGTGTTGGGATCGGACAGCACGTTTCTACAGGCGGGTGTGGGTAGCCCGATGGCATGCCGTGGTGGGCCGCGGGCAGCCGCGGTGGGTACTGGGTGAGGACTACGCAAGGGTCTGTTCTGGGAGACCGAGACGCGCAAATGAACACGTCAACCGCTTTCATGGTGTTTGTGTTAGGGTCTCGGCAAAGTCACTCGGCCTGGATGACGATGCAAACCCAGCTTTCGATTATCGGCCGGTGCAGTACGGTATCATGGCGATTGTTTAGACATTTGGGATGTTCACCAGGTTATCAAATATGACCCACCAAGTGAGCATAGGCGTTTATAAATCATGGGCCGAAGCAGCTCCCTCCACGGAGGGGCTTTAACCACGGAATTTCATGATGATCGTTTACGTGGTTGGCTAACTCGGTATTCAAAATTAACGAGCAACCCAGTGTTGTCTCTGATAACACACATTACCGAGAACGCATGTCATGGCGATGGTTTGGCTTCAAAGTGTGAACACTCGTGGATCGAAGATGAAGGGACAAGCCTGCACATGCATTTAAATATCCTGTACCAAGGTGTGTATTTGGGCCGTTGGCATCATCACTCGATCATGACCCGCCAAGCTAAAATTGCCTGTGATAAAATCACTGGTCGAGGCGGTACCTCTATCGTGGTGATTATCGAGGCGACGGGTTTATCCATCGTGATCCGAACATAACCGCCATGGGTCATTGTTAAGGCGATCGGCAATACAATTGGTATAATCAATATCGACATGAGCTGACCCGTCAAGCTAGCATGGCCCCAATAGATCATCGGCCCCAGCAGTACTTTTCATGGTGTTTGCCTGGGCGACTCGTGAATCGACGATGATCGCCCAAGGTAGCATGGCCGTCGATAGATGATCGGCTCACGCAGTCATATATATCGATACTCGGGCAATCCGGATTATCAAGCCACCGCCCTTTCAACTGAACCGCGAGACGGATAATAGATGATCTCATGATTCACACAACTCTCCAAAACGCAGGTGGGAGATAGCTCACCGAGAATTTCTCACTTTTGTGTGTAGGCCCTGCTCCTGCATCTTTTTTGCCATCTAGATATCCTTGTCATGTATGTATCGGTCGATCCTTCCTTCTCTGCATTTATTGATTTATCTGAATCTGACAACGGCCGCTCCGATACATAATTGCCGGTGGTGGCTGATCACTTCCCCGCAGCCATTTGTTTTACACGCAGACGATATGTGGTTCACATCGAGTCTGGTAATGCAGCTTTATCAAAAGCAACATTTTGGAATATCGGTTAGATTCAAAATGGTACTGCTTCATGCAACCCGGGAAAGATCTCGGTTGCATTATGCCATCTCCCTAACCGCTTTTCAAGATGGTCAGCAGTGACACATAAAAATGAATTAGGTTCCTTTTTGAACCAAATTACAGTCACTGGAAATAATCCCCCCTTCCCATTTAACACGACTGCCAACAGTACCAGAAACGCGTAACGCGCGGGGTATGACATGCCGTGTGAAGTGCCCGGCTTCGTAACACCTTGTGAGCCACAGAAACTGTAATCTGCCGCTCATTCCACGCGATCTCAGACAAGCCTCGCGTCGCCATATTAGAGGTGCGGCAAACGCTCCGTTTTCTCGACGCCTCTTTTGCCCTGGACATGAAACTCCCGACGAGTTCAACTTTTGACACATTGAGTGTTCGTAACAGGGGAGCATCGCAAGTTCGGCTGCTTGTTGGTTGAAATGTTTGCCAATCGCGAGCACCTGTTCTTCGCTTAACAGGTTCCTGCATATATGCATTTCACGATTCCTACGTACGTGTGGCTAATACCCATACCGGACGGAGTTCCGGCTGAATGCTGCGCGTAAGAATATACGAACAGCACCATCTAGACAGCCTCACTCTACAATGATTTGCGTGGTCGATTGCGTGTCATAGATTTCAAAACAGAGACGTCGATGAACCACGCGCTTTGAAAACATGCATGCAAGAGTTTTTCTTGACGCATATTCTCAATTCTATGGTGTCGTTGAATAGCACCATAAGAAAGCCTTGTGTACATCTACTTCCACGTGCTTGTTTCTTTCAAGTTAAATCAACGGTATTCCTTTTCGTAAATGGTGAGACGGCGATGATTGTGTATTCCCTGGCGCACGGACGAGAGTCATGCGTACACAATATGTGTCATTTGTGTTCATGATACGGTTAGGGTGAAGAGTTTAACCAAAATTGAGCATGATATGTCTGCCTCATGTCCGCTGCCACAATGTCATTGTTAATACATGAGTCGAGAAACCATCAAAGTATCACCGCGTGGATTAGCAGTAGATCAAGTGGAGGTTTTGCGAACGACAGTGCGTTCAAGAATTTTCACATAGCCAATAATTGGAACAGCATAGAATGGGACGACATTGCACAAGGTTTTCGAGAATTGCCCCTGCATGCGGGACGGGACGATAGTGACAGATGGTATTTGACAGATTATCTCCGCAGGGATGCCATGCCACATGCCAATGAGGTGCTGTTGGAAAGGGTTGTTTTTCAAGCTTCCTACTTGCTCATCTCCAACTATGTGTGAGGAGCGCGTACAGCAGTCTTCTCACCCGAGACACAAGATCTCCACATGGCTAAGGTGCATACGTTTTCTCGTGTTCTCCAGGTCTGGTATCTGCAGGACATATTCAGCACTGTTGTTGTCGCGCAGCAGATTGTAAGTGAAATTAACCAGCATGATTTCGTTTAAGGTGTTCGCTATATGTGTACTGGTGCTGCTGGGCACGTACGCATTCCTACATGCCGAGGCAAAGGTTCCAGATTTGCAAAATTTAGAGTGTGGACTGCACTCCCTGGCAATGCGCTTTGCGGCCCAGCGAGTTACAGCTCTGCACGCAAATCCGGAGGCACGCCAGGCTGTTGCAGATGCCCTCAGGCTGAAACAGTTGTGTGGCAGCGCTCCTGAAACTGACCTCGAGTTCCAAATGGACGATGTGGTATTCCCGGATGCAGATGTTCCACCTCAGGTACTGCTGTAGAGCAGCAACTCACATGTGGCATGAGAGTTTCGTGGCTGAGGACTGGCATGTCTTGTTTGTTACGTGAGAAGTCAGGGCCTTACCTGCAAGCATATGTGAACATGAAATGGACGAAACAGAAAATGAAACTTAGATTTAGCTGGCCTATTCGAATCTTCATGCCTTCCATTCTCAAAAGACATGAAAGCAAATACCTTGTGTGAAACCTGTGGATGATACCATGATGACAAGCGCTGCTTCCAGGTCTTGTCCTCTGTTGTGGTTGACAAGGTCTTTCGTAAACGATGCTCACAAAATTATGCTCAATGGAAGCGGTCAAGGCACACTTCAATGTGGGTTGGAAAGTTTGGGAGTAGCGATTTTCACAGTATCACATTTGTGCATTTAGTATAGTATGAGTGCAATGATGATTGCCAGCTCAAAATGTGATGCTGTTAAAGCTACTTCTCCCAAGTGTTCCAAATGACATTGAAGTGTGCCTTTGCCACTTCCATCAAGCATAATTTTGCGAAAATCTGTTTGAGAAAGACCTCTTCGCCCATTAACAGAGGACAAGTGATCCGGCAATTATGCGTGTACGAATGCCATACCGAACGCACCATCGTAGCATGTCAGGCTATTTGGGAAAACTTCTCCCACATGCGACAGTCGCTACCCACTCTCTTGTTCTCGCAGGAGTGACGCGCACATGCCTGGACACGACCTGTACCCTAAGGTCATGAAGTGCATCTGACAGACCAACCAAATAAATTCCACATAGTCCCGAGTTTGACTCGAAAATCAGTTTTGAAGTCGGTCACATGCACGCAAATGATGAGCAACTCTTTTCAGGGAATGGGAATGCAATGCCTGCCCGTCTTAGCGTACACCAGCCAATTAGCATGTTATTCATAAACATAAGGGTATAGCACAGTGAGGCGATTAAGTGACGGAATCTTGGTACATGCATACTTGCAAAGTTCTTATGTTCCCGTGATTTTATTTCATGACATTTTTTATTGAAGTGTGGCTGTTCATTATCGGATTCGAGAAGCTGGAGCAGATATGCTTGAGAACATCTGTGAATAACTTCTGGGTAGTGCACCAGCAAACAGAGCTTGCGCGCTGGTATCCAACTGTGTTTCGAAACACACAAAGCGTTTGTATGGGTTTGCGCAGATCAATAGACGTTTGTGACGGGGATGACTAGGTACGTGTTCCTTGGATCATCTGACATACTTTGGGACATGGTATCAGGGGTTTGAAGGTTACCCTGTGTAATGATGGAATTTAGCGCTCGACTCACATGCAGTGGCCTCCCGACCTCTGGGTATGGGTCATGTCCATCCATGCACAAATTCCAACAGAGGCAAACTAGAAGCCTTACTCAAAGATCGAATCCGCCGTCCTGCTAAGTGGAAACATCTTTTGCTCTGCTACACCAAGCGAGCCATCCACCTCGTGACTTTCCAGAGTTGTCATTTTGACAGGCACATCACGCAGAGCGCGCCACAACCTCTGCAGCATCAGAGTTCTATGTGGCTGTGGACGGGAGTGACGCCGGGGCGGGCTCGCTCAGCGACCCGTTCCGCACCCTGCGCCGAGCGAGCGAGGCAGTGAGCGCAGCTCGCTCAGCGGTCCGGGGCCCAGCGGCGCGGGCAGTGGTGTACCTGAGAGGAGGCGTACACTTCTTGCAGGACACGCTGGAGCTGGGGGTGGATCACTCCAACACCCTGTGGACAGCACACGCCGGCGAAAAGGTTTTCAAGTCTCTGCCCCTTGTTCGAAGCTCATCCTGTTTGGTCTCGACGGTTTGCGATACATTGGGTGGGCAGCATTGGAGGAAGTGATGAACAAAATATTCTTTCAAGCATGTTTGCAACCCAACAATGTGATCCTGATGCTGAAGCAAGATCTTCATGGTACATCTAAACTAACGGCAGATCACTCCCACGGAGAAAACGCAACAAGCTTCCTTGGATTGTGCGCTGGTCACTTTTGCATACATGTTTGGTCCGTGAGGCGGAGTAGGAGCACCACTTTGTGGTGTCATGCAGGAAAGTTGCCCCTACCCAATGGCCGAGAGACTAGTGTAGCCGAGTCACACGCCCAGTGCAACATCTTTTCGTGGCCCCATCATGTACCATAGTTGCACACAGACTATAACACGAGGCGTGGCAAACTGGACACCAACTGCATTTCTTGCTGGAGGCTCGAACTTTGAGTGAGCTGCATTTTGCAGTGAATCAATCCATGGTAGGGAATGCTCAGGTGGACATGGTAGGGCCCTCAGGGGACGTTAGGTACTAGCGGGATATGTCCAACAGGAAATGTACTTTGTGTGTTTTTCTTCTGTGGCCGTCTGGAAGCTCTTTTTCGCAAGCTAGCTCGGAATGTACTGGAGGTGATGGTGGGGGTGTTCGTCCGCAATTTGTATGGCACGGACTCATATTGATTTTCCAAGTTGTACTTGTTGTGTTGGAGAACTGCGAGACTCTCCTCCAGTTGCAATGGAGTCCTGTCTGCACATTTCAAAACCTTTTTTCAGATGTGCCAATCATTCTCTTTGTTGCAGCAGCCGATTTCCTTGGTAGATGAATACCTATTCCAATGGCAAATGGAAACAGCAGTGCTTCTGCGTTCAGTTATGAATCGTCAGCCCAGACAGTTGCTGGGATGGACGTAACAAACATACAGTATGAAACCGCCGGTGTTGTACCATCTGAGCCATGACGAGGGGCGGGGGGCACACTGCATGCGACGACTCTTTACTTGAAACAAACTAACACACCTGCACGGTGCACAATGTGCGGTGCAGGCGGTGTTGTCCGGGGGCATGCCGCTGCGAGGGCTGAAGTGGTCCACCTTCACAGCCGACATCCTCGTGGCTGACTTGGAGCCTCTGGATGCTGCTTACGCCCAGTCCCTTAGAAGCATGCCGTCCTATACCAATCAGACCGGCGTCAAAGCTCAGCTCCCGGAGGTTGATACCGAGCACACCCCACACTTCTGGGGCCCTCCCCCGACGACATTCAACTCGCTCTTCGTGGGAGGTGAGTTAGAAGTTCTGACTGTGCTTTGTACACAGGCCTTGGTTGGGCAATACTGCTAGATGTACACAAACAGCAATGCGCACCTCCACTTGCAATTGCCAGACGCTTATGCATTTCGGTTTCCGGGGACATCAACTCAAAGGATCAAACCTAAGAATGCTAAGTCTACCATCTACTTGTACGGTTCTATTGAGTCACAGGCAAGGGCATCCGAGTCGAATATACTCCATATTCGTTATGGCAGCAACACTATGCCATTCGAATTCATCTGAGCTTCAGATATGTTGAGACAAGACTCATGCCCTATTCTGAGCGGAGATTCTTGTATTCTGAGCTTTCCACTTATCTCTGCAGCATGAGAAGAGGATGTAGAAATTTTGGTGTGCCATAACAAGCACGTTAATGCACAGAGGATAGATTCCATGGATCATTTTCATTGCTCCCGTTCGATTTTGTTTGCTGATTGTAGAATCGTAGTGTACACAAATTTATAGTTTATTGAGTCCTCATTTCTCTTTTGGTATGTGCCCTTTTGATCAAGATGTTGTTTTCCGACTTAAGGTACCGCCACCTGACGGGCTTGGGAGTGTCACTAAACTAATGCTCGTTTATGGTTTATCAGCAGCAAGAGATTTTGGCCCGGAGAGTAACGAAGGTGGTACGGAGAGTGATGATCGGGTGGTACACAAAAAAGTCTGCCTCTGTCATACGGATGTACAGTTATGATGAGATGAAAGTATCAGGGGCGCAATTAAAGAGCCCTTACAGCACGAATGCTGTGCCCCAGCATATGTGAGAGATACCTTTTACAGATTCTAGGATTGTCCCTGTCAATCAATTGAGCTCAGCCATTATCTCAGTTTGCACTGCCTTGCGCACATTGGATATGCGTCGGATATACGACAGACACGGATGTGCATGCGGGATAGACGCACGCAGCATGAAGTACAGCGCATCAAGACAGGAGCATGAGGGAATGTTATTACATGTTCGCCAGAAACATTGATACTTTCGAGTGTTCATATGTTTTATATGCGTCAACAATCTATTATTTTTTCCAATCCGAGATACTGGAGCAGACTGCTTGGTAACAATTGTGTACAAATACTCGGAGGTGCACCTCCATGCATATCTAGAGCATCGGCACTGACTATGCACGCAACGCGTGAAGAGTTTGTTTCACATGGATTTATAAACATCAGCTAATTGTGCTAATGAGGATTACGCAGCGAAGTTCTTTGTGGATAACGCAAGATGTGTTTCACATGATACACGAGTACCCTGTTGAACGCTACCCTGTGCACCGATAGGGCTTTGCGCATGATTCAATTGACATGGCTCCCTGCCCTCGCCATGAGGCCACATGTTCATGTATAGGTGTATATATATCGGTGTGTAAGTATACCGGGTTTATTTGTAGGTGTATATTTTTCTCAATATGTTGCACTCAGTATGACATACACCACACGCCCACTTCACTTGTTTGCCTTTGCTCTAGCATTTACAGCAGTGTTCACATGTCCGAAATTGCTCTGGTATCAGAGCCTATAGATATCAACGCAGTGACGACCTCCAAGTGATAAGGCGAGAGATCTTCGATACAGACATACCACAATTGTTTTCGTTTCGACCAGCAGGGACTTGTGTCCAGTCGAATATCATTTCGATCAGCTACTCCAACACATGGAGCAAACTGTTGCCGAATCAGTCAATGCAGCATGGATTGCACGTGACAGAGAGATGCTTGCTCTCCGCATGCTGCAGCACAGGGTAGCGAGTGCAACACTGAATTGTCTGAAGGGGAAGACAATTTGGACACTTCACGCAAACATTGAAACAACCCCCGCAGGCACAAGAATCCTCCAGTACCTCCGATAGACAAAAGGAATCTGACCAAAAATTTCTGTGTGACAGGAACGCTGATTCGCTGCTTTGAATGTGATTCTTGGAGGAATAGGTTGGCGCTGTTAACATCGTAGTGTATGAAAATTCTGGGAGATGAAACGCAGGCAAGCGTCAGATACGCGCGCGCCACCCCAACGGTGATCCCGACGACGTGTCCGGCCTGTGTTTCTCCAAGGCAGACCATCCGGAGGACGGGGAGGGATGCGCGGGATGGGCGCGCGCGGCAGGTGGCCACGGGGGACAACTGCCAGCTGGCAGAAAGGTGAGCGATCCAGTCAGCGGACTAGGTACATCTTTGATATGCGTTCCACTGACAACCACATCTGGTTTCACGAGTTTGAAGGCCGTGTGTACTTCATTGGAGGGAGGTCGCTGTGATGATTTGCGTGGCGGTTCTACCACTTGGTGTTAGGTCAAGGAAGTATAGATTAGCACGGGGGGTGGTGTGCATCTGTGGAGTGTGAGGGTTCAATGCACGTCAGGTTTTGTGCAGCAAGCGGGATATGCAGACGGCTGCGAAGGACTGGACAGGATAGGCGCGCTAATAGGCTGTATCAGGCATGAGCAATGGAAAGTGTTGATGGAAGATAAGTTCGAGCGAATGTATTCTGACAGCCTTGAAGTCTGGTTAGGATGAGTATTCGGCAAAGCAATATGCATGTTATGCCATGGTCACCTCACATTGTGTGTGCTGTATACCTCACGTATCTCTATTCACACTGCCGATCGTACCTTGCAGTGTCCATATTGCTGATAAGCTTCCGCAATAAATGTCGCCCACATCAACGTCGGGTAAAGATGTTTCGGCTTGAGTCTTCAAATCTGCAGGTTTTGGAGTCCCGCATTTGTTGGAGATATTTTATCTGCCAGGGGTACATCGAGAACCAAGTATGGACTGCTAAATACAAAATTTAATGTCAATACTCATGCAGGTTCAAACCGTCTTGCATCTTGCACAATGGTTTGTGCATTGATTGTTTTTCACGTGCCCTTGTTCTATGTACACCTAGCACAATACACGTGGCAGGTAGTTAGTGACATTGCGCTCGCTGCATCCTTTTATCTCCCACCGCTCATGACACTTGTTCGATCCCACCTGGAACAGCCAAAATGCTAAAGATGTGATTTCGCATTGTAAGGACACACAATGTATCCCCAGAGGGTGAAGTTGTTGTCATGGACAAGGAGGTATCATACACAGTACTGGCAGAAGGACCTGCAATTAAATTTTTATGTGGCGATTTTCAATTCAATCCCCAGTATTTGAGCCATTCAGAAAGTCTGTACTTGTTCAACCTGCTCCAAATGGTTGAGACCTCACCATTATTTTCAGTGATTTGGTCCTACAAGGGGCTACGGTGTTTGCGATTATGTTTGTTCGCATACGTTCCCAGCATCTGCGCATTCATAGCAAGTTGCATGTCTTCGGCTGCATATGTCCTGCTGCCTTGATATCGCTTGCTTTCAAATGGGGGCATTGTGTTTATTTTGTCTTGTCAAGGTTGCGCGCGTTAGCTTTGGGCCTGACCGCGGTGAAGCTCCGGCTCTCTCGCACTGCCCTCAATGCAAGCTGGGCGGGTTCGGCCGCTTCTTCTATGACGTGTACGATCCCCCAAAGGGACATCCAGTGTACAACCGCCCTGTGAATTTTCAGGCCAATAACAGCTACGTCAGTTACTGGAGCGACCCGCTGAACAGACCCGCAGGTGAGTGTGAGTTCTGTTTGTCGCCTTGTGTTGTCAATGCACATTTCAAATCACATCACATGTTTTGCGTTCTTGCTGACGTTTGGATGGATCAGTTGTCATTGTAAGCAGGCTTCAATTGGGGATTGAACGTTGTCCCTTATTGCAGCTTGCTTTGTCATGCTTCCCTCTTGCAAATAGTGGCCTTGCTGTTGCTTTATTGTAGCGAGATCAGAACCATTCCGAGATTCTAGCGCTCAGATTCAGATTCCAGGTATCTAGCCCTCGCAGGTTGTGCATTGCTGAAGATGCGTTCAAACGCACACCCCATATGAATGCAACGTTATACCATGTGTGACATGTGTTGCATGACGACAAAGATCATTGCAACTTTGTGAGTATCTGCAGAGCGCTGAAAGCATGTCCAATAAACGTGACAGATTTACCAGACGAATACAAAATCTGGGTTTCCGCACTTGGCCGGTGCTGTTCCACAAAAAGGTCGTTAAAGCGCTTGCCTTGACAGCTCTGAAAATAGACGCAGCGCCGGCTGTGGCGAATAGAGCTGAGTCTCATCGAACTGTTTGTCCGGGTCATCGCCAGTTCCACCGCAAATCATCACTTCCCCTTTCACCCTACATCCTTCTTTACTGTGTTTTGGGGCTCATCGTAGGCATGCGAGCTGTGCGCAGTGCCGCGTCCCAGTGGAATCCGTCTCCCTCGTGGGCACACCCTGAGACGGGTATTGTGCACATGATCCACCCTGCCGGCTGGGGGGGGTGGCAGTTCCAGTTGACGCGGCGGTCGCAACGCGCGCAGGAGGACGTGCTGCACTTCGGGTGCGTCGCCAAGGAACGAGTGCTCGCTAATCCCCACTCCCTCTGTGCTGTTGTTGGAGTAGGGCGGGGGTTTCGAAATCAGTTGTTGGGCGGCGACCCACCAGTTGGGTAGCAGTGTTTGGCACATGACATGGACTCTATGTTTAGTTCTTTTTGAGTCGAATATGCATACTGGCACCCGACTTCTGTCATGTAGACCGTAAGTTGCATGCTTCTGTACGCAGCTGTCAGTTGACACTTTTGACAGGGATCACAAAATGCGCCTGCTTGTTCTCCATGCTTTGTGCTTCAATCTGCGTCTTTGAGCCCGCACACGGAGCTCTGGTGTTTTTCCATGTTGAGTTTTCCAAGTTCGTGTTTGATCCAGCAAATATGGTTCCTGTGTAGTAGGCTTAGAGTCCATGCACGAGTATTCTTGCAATCCTTAACAGAGAGGCCCACTGTTGGGTTCTGAAAGACTCCTGTTGTCTTGCCCGACACCTTTCGTCACACGAGTTTTTTGGGATACACGTAAGGGTATAGGGTTTTCGTTTCTGCGTATCAGGAATTCAGCTATTTGCTCATGCGAGGTGGCTTCCTGCGCTGGGGAGTCGTCATGGTTTGTATGTCATGCGAACACGTGGCTGTAGGCATCAAAGAGGCCATACGGCGCCGTTGAAAGGCTGGTGTGTATGTTGAATCGCCGCCGGAAACATCACGATGGTATGAGTGGCTTCACTGCATCAAAGTGAACGTGTAACCCTGCGTGTACACATACATTATGTGGACAGGACCCGAACCAAAAGGGCGGGGAGTCATGTCAACTGAATTGTGCGCTAAGTTCTATCGTTGCACAATGTAACCTTCATATTCCGTGCATTGTGTCAGCACACGGATTGCGTGGTTCAAGGAGAACACATCTCGCCATCGCCATTGAGACAGTCTGGTGACATGTAAAGATCTATGTGAAACAAA
>NHOP01000537.1:0-14445 GCA_018697155.1 Pyramimonas parkeae | reverse complement strand
ATATATATATATATATATATATATATATATATATATATATATACATATCCAGGGGGGCTGATTTCCAACATGCCTTCTGCTGTTCACCAAGTGCTTGTCCCAAAAGGATATCATATTACATTATTCAAGTTATCATGTGCAAGTCTAGTGAAAGGAATGAATCTTACTCACGCTATATTTCATCCATGTGCAAAGCCATTCAACGAATCGGATTCCAATGTCCCAGTGTTTTTCTCCTGCATAACTTTGCTGACTGGATGTCCTCAAGGAATCATGTGTACCAGTGTCGATTATTAGATACATTTATCTGGCTGTCATATGTGCGATTCCTTTGGTATGGGTGTTTTGTCAAAGCATGTCAGCTGGCAGCATCTTGGATTGTAGACATCAACAGTCACACCTTACTCTCAGGGACATTCACATCAGAAGATCAAAATTCGAGGAAAATCCATGTGCTCCCACATATCAATGTTGCGTCAGTTCATTGTCCCGCTGCACCGTAGGCCACCTCGCGTTGCACGGACATGAAATTTCAAACGCATGAACTTTCGAACTCACAAACGTTCAAACCCAGTGCATCAGGTCTAAAGTCTTTTGGTGATTCTACGACCCATGAGCTCTCGACTGGATGGCGCTCGGACTCGTACTGCAGACGTGAACTGCGCGGCAGCTTGAAAAGTGCCAGCGTGCCTGGGGACGAGATTCGCGGGGAGGACGGCGACGTCGGCGGCGCGCACGCCCAGAGCTCCGAGGAGGCGTACCACGCCTCCTTGCAGCTTGCAGTGCCCGTGCTGGTGGGTTTCGCGAACTGCATTTTGATCAACAAAAAAATCGCTTAACGCATGATACGTACGTTTGGGAAGCTTTCACGAGAACATTAGCTGGGAGGGGTGGTTGCCAACATACTGCAACGGGCTTCTGCAGCGGGCGACCAGCCAAGAGCGCGGTTGCAAAGTTGCCCAGTTGCAATTGTAATTCGAATGGCTCTTGGGAATAGGTTCGTGGACTGCTTGCATGACATGAGTCATGACGGACGCTATTGTGGTGTATGCTGATGTGAGCATATGAGGTTGGGACAAGCGGCATAGTTTGAATTGTTCACCATCAACGAGTTCTCGCATGTAGGATGCACGATAGCGCGAACTGTGCGTTGTCTGATGCGCAGCGTGGTTCCGGTGCGTTCAGGCAGGCCCGCGGTTATGGTTTTTGAGATTTGTCAGGAAGGTTGCTTCACGCGTTTTTGGCTGTTCTTTTCGGCATTGCATATGCTGTTCGCCTTGTGATCGCCTTGTGAATCCAAGATGTTGAAGGCCGACAGTCTCGGAGGCTACAACGTGCGACTAACGCTCAAAGTGGTATGAATAAGCAGAGCTCATCTAGAACTTGGGTTTCGCGAGCTGTCATTTGTGATTTTCTTCATGCATGTTTCGACATGAAGCATCCTACGATACAACAAAGCCGTGTCGTTTGAACTGCACACCGTTCTCCACCAATGCATACTCTAGCGATCTGCACCCGTGTACAAATGCATCTTCACAGCACTTAGATGCTGGAGGGACACATTCGTCACGCAAAACAAGCGTGCTTGAAAACCAGTGGCGGCCGTCTGCAGCATACCACTTCTGAAAAGGCAAGCGGGTCGATTTTTAACTCCGGGACTTGTGTTGCCATCTCAATGGCACGGACTTCCGTTCCTGCTGCCGGATATTGTGCACGACTCAAATGACCATGCCGATTCAGTTCTTTCAGAAACTGCAATTCTTCCCCTGCTTCTGTTCCAACCAGAGATCCCCGCGCTGAAATCGTTCGATATGGATTACGTGTATTTTCTGGATTAGAAGACGTGGATTAGAAGACGTGGATTACGTCTTTGATAAAACGCATCGTAGCCACAGGATATGGCAGGGACAGCAAGGAGAACAAGGGTTCGATTTCTGAATGTCGTCCGAAACCAAACTCATCCCGTCGTGCTCCATTCACTTGACCGCCGTCCAGATCGGGGGAAGGGTAATGGGGGCTAAGCTTTGTTGCTTGAAACACCAAACTTCGTTGCGATTCGATCCCTTTCACTTGGCTCCAACCAAATCTCCTCTCTGTTTACCCTAAAGCAAGGATGCCCGCTCTGATCATCTTCGCAGATGACGGAGCTCGTGGAGGCTGCCATCCCGGCGGTGGAGGCCATACTTGCTCTCAGGTGGCTGGGGGTGCACTTTGCGGCGGCGCTGGGGGCGGGGTACGTTGCCGCGCACGCGCTCCCCGCCGTCGTAGCCGCCTTCTTCGCCGTGTCCACAACCACTGCCACCTTATCCAGGGCGCTATCCACCAACTCTCGAGCCCTCTCGAGCGTTAAACCCGAAGTTCGGGAGCGAGGAGTCAGGTCTGCGGCGGCTGTGCTGGGATGCGCTTTGGGGGGGGGATGCGCGTTGGCGGTGGCGACGGCGATGTGTGCGCCGAGAGGTGCCTGTAACCCTAGCCCCAAACCCTAGCCAAAACCTGAATTCTTACACCTATCCCTAAAACCTAGCCCTAACCCCATGAATATGATGGTGTACCCCGGCATGTCGGAGTGTAGTTTGGGGTTCTGATCCCGGGATACGGGCACTGCTCCCGCCAGTCACCAGGCGAGGCTGATACTGCTTAAATGCAAAGCACCGAGGCAGTACACCATAAACCCTGAACCCAAAACCCTGGCCCTGACCGTAAACTCTGCTCTTAGACCCTGACTTGTTCTTCGATCACTCTGGAAGACAATGTCTGCTGTGAGACTGAGAGAAGTAGTGTTTCTTCACCAAAGTCGTGCATTGATAATGCTCTGCATCTCGTAGAGTGTAGGTTTTTCCCCTTGGCAATCATATACCAAAGATCTGGACCCTGCGCAATAAACACGACTCGCTACTTTGTTCTCCCTGGAACGTTGTATTTGCTTTGGGGTTGTGGAACGGAACAAATTTTGGTATTGTTGTGAGGCCTGTTCAAAAGACAGGACCTTTTCCGAGGCTGTCCATGCATGGGAGGATTCCATCGGATAGAAAATATGGTGTAACGAGAGATCTGTGGCATATTTTGGTCTCGTGTGGATCTGGAATATGAAATTCAAATCAAGTGACGGAAGTTTATGTGATGCCGTTGATAGCTCGAGCCCTCGTTGGGACTAGTATGAAACTAGTCTCAATGTCTGATCACCCGTATTTTACCGGGCGAACATCGGGGCACATACCATATTATTTCACGAACATCGGGTGGTCGCGCATCCGAAAATCGCAGCATACACCATGCTTGAGATTTGGTCTTGGACTTCACGTGATTCCAACTTGTCGTATACGGTGGTGTAAGGCGCGTCTTCAGAATACGACACCCCGACCAATCTATCTCATTCGGGATAGCGGCGATGTTGTGACGTGAGGGTTCGAGCGTTGTTCTTGGAAGTTATACATCAAAAGTGTATATATTCTCCTGGTGGCTCTCTGCATGGGAGTTTAACGCTCTCTTTCGCTCGTGACTTTGGTGAAAAGTTAGCACAGCAGATATCCAACTGTTTCCCATTGCAAAAACATCGGCTCTACCTTTGGCAGTTCCCAAATTGTTGCTGGTGCAGCAATTGTGCATGAATTCCGAACTCTTTCGTTGCCTACCACCGTGTGGTGTCATGTATGGTGCCGACTGTTGCAATTCTGGAATTACGTTGAATGCAACAACAGCCGCCCAACAGGCTTTGAGATCTGCATGCTTGCGAGTCTGCAGAGTGTGCAAGCCCATGTTGGGTGGCCCTTGTCAGTAGGGCGGCGGGTTAATTCTCAAGGCCATTGGGAACCAACATTCAAGGCCTTCGGTGAGGTTATAGCGTATGCTTGAAGGGGCCTGTGGGGATACCGGAGTCAGTATAGCAAGCCCTTGTCACACTGTAAAGGTGGTAGAGCGGCAGCTTGATTCTCCAGACCATCGACACGAACTTTGTTGAGTCCGGCGGCGAGGGTAGGATATGCTTGAAGGAGTCTGTGGGTCGAGTGGATAATGTAACAAGGCCTATTTGGTAGGGGTGTAGTTCTCGATTCTACAGATGCTTGGCTCCTGCATTATTGAGGCTGGCGGAATGGAGGAAATCGCACATGCTTTTAAGGGCCTTTGGGGATTCGGAGATGATGTAGCGCGCCCATGCACAATGGCTAGGTTGGTAGGGTAATGTCGTGATTCTCAAGAGGTCCTGGGTGCCTCTCGACTCCATATTGCGGGATGCCTTCCCCGGACAACCATTTGTTTAAAGCCATGCTGGCTGGCGGCTCACCATTGACAACGAACGACGATAGCTTGTGAGTTGAACATTCCATGGGTGCAGGCGCCTTCCGCGCCAGCTTTGCACCCAGAGTCATGAAATTGTGGATTTCTTGTTCGGCTATGTTGTCATACACACGTGTGAATCCGCGCCAGGTTGTTTTCAATGCCAATGTGTGATTATATCCACTATGTGTGCAATTAAGCTTAGAATGAAGACCCCTACGAAGCCCAGGATATTATTCGGGCATAGTATAGCTGTATAGCATGGTATGCAATACCAAGTTCGCACCTCAGCTTGTCCATGAAGTTGTTTCATTTGGACACATATGCCCATCACGCACACGAGGTTACATAGAAAATCAGAATCGCGTTTTTATCCCTTGAGATGGCGCTGGCTTTAATCTACTTCGTGCATCCCCACTAGCCATCACAGCGTCCACGCCCGCAGTCTCGATTGTTGACAACCTGCGTGTCTCGCATTTTTGTTTGCGCATTCGTCATCGCAACTTCCGACGTAGTTCTCAACTTATGCGTCTTTTTTGGTCGCCGTACAATCCTGGAAAGTCGGAGAAATTTTCTTTGCTTTTCTGGTTTTTCGCAGCGCATATTTGTCCATTACTTGAAAGACATAGACATTCAAGAAGTGACAGATATTTAGTGTGGTCGTTATGGGTTCCGGCTCTGGATCTTCGTTTATTCTTGTTGTTGTTGTTGTTGTTGCTGTTGCTGTTGCTGTTGTTGTTGTTGGCTTTATGTGTAGCTATTGGAATCCAGAACTAGTCCTATCGCATTGACTATTTTCTGTATGAAAGTGTGCATCTCCGCGGCTATGTGTGTGTTTGTGTGTGACAGTGCTTGAGGCAATGGGATTATCTGCGCTGGTGTTGCCACATGCGCAGACCTACCTTTCCATTTTTGCTCTTGCAATGCCCATGCGCATGTTGCATCCAGTGCTCAAGGTGCGCATACATTCGAGCCCGGTCTTAGAGTAAGTCACTGTGCTGCAACAGAGAGCGTGTTGCTCATCTATGCATGACAGCATCCCTTCTGGGACTTTAGTTATGATTCTTTGGCGCGCATCTTACAGATTTATACTTTCCATCTGTAGATGGAGGTTTGGTGTCTGTTCTGTCGATTGGTATCGCAAGGTTATGGAGTTCCAAGGTGTGATCAGTTGATGCGGCTTCCCGCTCAGCTGGTGGTGGTCATTTCCATTAATGTATCAACATTTGTGTATTTTTTTGTGCCCGTACGCTTCAATCCCCTTTTATGTTTGTGCTAGATTCCCGGCGGCAAACGTACTGTTGTGCCGTATGTGACCAATCAATCAGTCGAAATGAATCGGCTTTGATTGCACATGCAGTCACGGAACTTCACAGTCGTGAGGGTTGGTAGCAAGATATGTGCCAACAACAACAAGATTGTTGAACCATCAGATATCCTGGTGCTTATTCAGGCGATTGGTATAATCATTACCCAGATCGAAGGTGATTCTCTCAGGCGGTATGGACCTTGAAGAATCATCGGCCGAGGCTGCACATATTCTGGTGATTGTTTGGGCAATTGGTATAATCATTAGGCTACTCAAAGATGACCCGCCAAGCTAACATGGCAGTAGATAAATCATCGGCGGAGGCAATGCCTATCCATTCCGGGGCTTGAACTAGCGCAAGTTGCGCATCAAGGTGACACACCGCCAACTAGTCCAACCGAAATTGTTTTGCGAACATGAACATGCTCAGTTTTGTGCGTGTACAACGTGGGGCTTGTCTTCCAAAGATGCGACTCATGCATTTTTTTTGGCATTATTGCGGGGCTCAGTTACCTTAGGGCTTGCTAACTATATCTCAAACGCTGCAACTTCGTTGTGAATGCAAAGCGTGCATGCGTCCTCTTGAGCCATTGCCGCAAAAAGACTGGATCCATACACTTGTTTGCTGGCATACGAATCCCGATTTCTTGGAAATGCAGCATGCGCACTATTCAATAGCCAGCTCATCTTTCGCATTGTCACTTTATGCATGTTAAAGTCGAGAGCTCCCAGTTGTGTATACTTGAGCTGGATGATATCCTTGATAGATGGGTGAAGGCAATGGTATGTGCAAGGGTATGTAGCTTTCAGTTCTTTGTATGTGTTGAGCATTCAATGGAACTAGCCGACAGACCTGTAGGATCTGTGCTCAAAATATGATCCGCGCTCTGAGTAGACGCATACACACTGCCCTCCCACTATCAAAATTGTTGAAGCGCCGCAGTTCTGGCCAAGTGCATGCGAAGAGTGGCAGGAATAGTGTTGCAATTTAAAGTTTCCCACTTGGAAGTGCAAAGGGGGGTGCTTAATCATTGGCCTAGCCTTTCGACGAAGCACACACAAGCATTTGGTTCCAGACGTGTTTTTGCACATTATGTTGATAGCCATCTCCGATCCACTGCTGAGTTGCTACTGGGACTGCGAAAGAATCGGGGGAGTGACAGGTGCCAGGGATGTGGATATTCTTCAAATCCATAGTATTTGCAATCTGTACATAAGTTGCGCCCACCTCAACCAAACTTGTTAGCCTTGCTTCCAGTGATGCAAAATTCTGCTGTGAATATGAAAATTTAAGCTCGAATATGACCCTCACCTGCTGAGAGGGAGGCTACATCGACTGATCACACACCTGTCACTCCATTTCCTCACAATACTATTGTCACTCGCTATACATATGTGTTGCAAGCCTATCGCAAACATGCACGTGCAAAAATAGATGACAATGTACATGCATACCAGCACTTGAGCAAGGTCCAGTGATCAAGAGGGCGTGCTAGCTCGTTTCACTTCGATTACATTCATGAGTAAAAAATTCATGGATTTTAGAAATTCCCAACTACGAAACCCAGGTGCTAAGTCAAACACAGGCATCGAACGAAGAGTATGGATTATAAAGGCAGTGTCCAACTTCCGGATTCAAAAACGAGCTATGTGGCACTGCTTCTGAAGTGCCGCTCACCATATTGCTCTGCTTGTTGAATTGCAGGCGGCGTTTCACGCGAAACACAATGGGCAAGCTCCTTTGCTGAGCTCGACTGTATCGATAGGTTTCCATATCTTCGCCATGCTGGTTCTACGCTTTGTGCAGCCGTTCGGAGTCAAGCTCACCCTTACTTCCTTGGCTGCATCTTCTGTGGTCTCACAGGTATTGCACTCCTCCCTACTCAGTTCCCGCAGACACGGACTGGCTTGTTGTCCTATGTTCCATTTGCACAAATGAAGCCAAATGCTGCATAGAACAATTTGTTATAGATCTCGCTTGGATATTTTGAGAGTTCTTGCATTTTCATCCTGAGTTGAGCCTGTTTTTTTACCTATTCAGAAATCCGGTTCCAGTAGTTTCAACAGTGCTCATGGTTATTTGTCTTACATTTTTCTAGCAGCCAAGAACAGACTTATTAAGTGCGTCGACAGCAACAGATGCTGAGGGTATTGATTTGTTTCCGCTGTGCATGTAGTTTTTTTATGACTTGATTGTGGGATGCTGCTTTGTTCAAGTGCAGCTGGTAGGCTTTGCTCTACTTTTGAAGGATGCATCGCAACAGGTAAGAGCATGAACATTTCATTTTTGAAATGAAGAAACCGGGCATTGAATGCGTGATTTTGTTCAACATTTAACACCGTTTCGCCACAGTATTGATTCCTGCAATATTGAGGAGGTGGTGTTGAACCGAAGTTGCTTATCAACAGCACAGGTGTGTTTTGTGTATGACTAGAAGATGACCCCTACGACGTCAAGTCTGGAGCATGAGAATGTCCAAACATCAGAGATATGTCTGTGGTGACGAGTTTCATCTTTCCAAATTGTAATCTGTGCTATGTAGTGTTGTGTGGTATGAAACGTCCAGGGTCATCTTGTGAATCGATGAACCTGAGCTCTTGATTCTGTCAACACGGCCAGTTGGAACGCATCACATCTCTACGTTCATGAACGTACGCAAAGGAACATGACCTATATGTATTCGACGAGTCATATCACATTATGTTCACAATGGATTTTTACCCCTTATGGTTGGACGTGGAGCCATACTAACTATTTATGTATGCGAGGTCGATAGGGGTGTTGCCCGGTAAGCGTTTTACGCAAGACTAACCTAGACCGCCACTTCGCCGTGCTATTGTGTATTGTGCAGGGGCTGCTGCACATACACTTCGTTTCAGATACAAAACCCACGAGGGATGCGCTGGTGCTGGAGAACCCACTGGCCCTTGTATCGGCGTTGAGATGGTTGGGGTATGGGATACTTTCCAGCTTTGCCATGTCTCTGATTCCGGCAGCTATCACTGTGCACTACGTCCAGATTACCACCTTTGTCCTCCTTAGCCTGCTCACCTTGCCTCTGCATCACGCTGCTAGGGTGCGAACCCTCAAACGAGAAACCCACCCCCCCATACCCCACCACCCCTAAAGGTCGGGGTCTGTCAAACTGTCAAAGGAAAGTTTGACGTCTTTAAAGGGGGGGGGGGAGGTGCGGGTCGATTAGAACATGCCACGGAGTTCGCGCACCTGGCAGAGGTATCTCATGATACCTCTGCCATGAGGTATCAATAATCACCATGAATACTGGTGGTTCCAAAGTTTTATCCGATGGGACCATGAGTAGTTTGACGACACTACACTGAAAATATGACCTGTTTTGCCACCTTCGCTCATTTGTTGTTGGAAATTTGCAATTTATAAACAAAAAACGGATGTACGCCTTTCTTTGTCAAACCGCAATTGCACTCGCGATTCTGTTCCTGGTGGGACGATGCTTTCCCCCACGAACACCAAGTTGTAACCGATAGCTGAATTTTTCAAAATTGCTATTGATCGAATCATCAATGGGGAATGACTATGATCATGCTAGGTTGCGGCAAGGTCGGCGTTTGTATAGTCTCAGTCAATGTGTCTGATGGGGTATCCGCAAGCTTGCCATGTGAGCACTCCTCCAACTTGAGCGTGCTATACCCGCATCCCTTGTTCGTATTTTCGTTTAAGTGAAAACAGCTGGTGAGCAAGCATTGCCAGCATGCACAGCGCTAGCAAACGGCGATCAGAATCACAAACGCACTATGGCATCTGAAGTTTTGGCATATTATAAATAACAACTCGATTGTCATAGGGAAAGCAAATGTGGTTCCCAACCACACGACCGCAAAAGGACCACCTATTTGTAATGTGAACGCTAAACCCAGTACTGTGCATGGGCAGGGCGGGAGATCGTAAGCCTCCGCTTCACTTAAAGTCTTTCTTTTGCTGCAAGACCAACTTCACTTAAGATCTTTCTTGATATGTAGGATGAAAGTCACTGACAATCGTATCCCATTTACCCTCACCTTGGTGTGTGTGGCAGAGTCAAAAGGCTCCAATAGCTGTTCTGAATTTTGTGATCTTGTACCCACTTCGACATCAAAAAATACGTGTAGCCAGCCTGGAACAACAACAGAGCCAAATATGCCAGGAAGTGCCATCATCCGAATACGACTGCTGAGAGTTTGGTTCATTTGGGATCTTTGCTGCATGAAGTGGAGTACACTTTTCAAACTCGACCCGGTGCTGCTGTGTACATCAGGGTCTTGTGAGGACCTGGAAGTCAGATTTCGACTGCATCGGCGCGGCTTCCTGCCCATTGAATGTATTTTGTTTCTCATTATCCAACATACAAATCACAGAACTGATTGTGCACAAAACGCACGTTAAACAGGCAATGCTTCCAAGATACGTGACGAGTGATGCAATGCATAACGAGTTAAACGCCAAGGTGTTCTTCCCCGACTCCACCATTGTCCTGCTGCGCTGGCTGATGGTAACGGCGGTTTTGATGGGAGCCATACTGGCTGTGCTTGCGAGCGTTGGATTGGATCTCGCTGTCTCATGGGCCACCCTCGACGTAAACTGCAGAAAGTTGATCAAGGGCACAATGCCCGTTGTGTCTCTTGTGTACGTCCTAGCACCCCTCACCGCTGTCATAGAAGGTGCGTTAGCTACCATCAGCACATTTCCTTGTTTCTCGTGCCTTGTCTGTTGAAGAAATGCCGTGTGCACGTGCATGGCCTCATTTTGATGCCCCACCTTTGTTTCATACTTTTTTGCGCGATTCCAGTGCAGTGAGGTGGGGGGGATTGTTATGAATGCGATGGATCCACATGGATCAAGCGCAAAAGTACAACCAGATGGGTTTACCCGTCATTCTCAGCATGGTGGATGAAGCTTAGATCAGCCAGAGGTGATATGCACGATGTGGTGACAAACAGGATTTTGTAGATAGTTGGTCTCTCATCAAATAAGAGCCCTCAGAAAGCTTACCATGTTGACTTCAGTTTTGCTGGTTGTTGACGTTGTTACTCTAGTTTACAGGCATTCAAGTTTAGTCCCTTCCACAGGGTTCTTTGTTGTCTACCCATTTTGTGGACAAAACCCACAGGGCGTATTTGGATTTTCGATGGTGATCGCAGGAGCCTTTATCTCAGCGCGAAACTTTAATTTTCAGCTCAGGAGCCAGCTCTTTTCATTGGTGGCGATGATCCTTAGTGTGTGGGGCGTGCTTCAGTTGAACTCTGTAGGGAAGCTCGAACTGACGTGGATATGGGGGGCGTATGCCCTGCACCTCTTGACAAGGTTATTGGTGTCATTCTCTTGGCTAGCCGGAAACATGCGTTTTTTTAGGTACATAGGGAAGCGGGAATCCGGAAAGATGCCCGACCCTTTTGTAATTTTTGATTAGCGTTGTATCAACAAGCACAAAGATTTCACCTAGAACTGTCCTTTTCCTATGTAGCTTTGCTGATATGTCTTTAGGAGAGTACACAAATACCGCAAGTAGTGTTGATGTTTTTGTCAAGTTTTTTTGCTTGCAAAGCACTTTGTGCTCAAGATGAACATGATGCACACAGCATGCATGATCTGATCATTTGCATATGTGAATGTTGGTGTCGGTGTCTTTATTTGATACCATACATACATGAACATTCACGCACTGTTTTCAGGGAAATGAACTTGTGTTTGCTCACAGCTCTGCAAACATTTTGTTCATAGTATCTGCCCTAGTTCAAGATGGAATGCAAGACATCTTTGGATTGCCGGGTTGACACAGCAAATGTTCAGTAGGCTTCAAGGTTGCTACAAGAGGGACATATGTCGATGATAACGATGATAACGATATTATGTATGAATATATATATTCATATACGCTCATCATTTGAGCGATGCAAAGCTAGCAACATCCATGAATGGATACACACTGTTGACTTGTCCGGGCCCAGTTCTGTTTACACCTCCTCGCCGTCATGCATGTGTTTCTGCTTATCCTTTGTCCGAAGCATTGCTGCCAATTTATGTCAATGTGAACATGCATGGGTGTGCCTCAAGAGAGAGCATATGGTAGATTATTTGTTACTGTGAACGGCGAAGAATTCATTCTTTGTTTCAGATATTAATCTATAGCAAACTTTCTTGCCTGCACAAGAAGGAAATGTGGTGCGCGGTCTGTTGTCGAAAAGTCGTTTCATTCAACCAACATTGATTCGAGTGCTGCATTGTCTGTGAATTGTCGATACTGTGTGTGCTTGATCTTCTCAACTACTTTTAGCCAATTGCTTTTGGTGAGTGGTTTGCCATCCTACCACATAGCTTGGAGGTTTGTGTTTCGTACAAAGACGGCATATTGTTTTCGGCCATTAAAAGCGGGAGAGCGTTCAGCCACAGTCACTTTTTGGTTTGCGATCTAGAATGTCATTGGACAAGGGGTTTGGTATTGAGTATGCATACTAGCCCTTGAGCCCCAACGATGTTCTTGGTAGTGGAGTCTCGCATTATCGCTCTTTGTGTACAGCTTCGATGTGCGAATTCCAGGTGTACAGTCCGAATTGCGATCATACCAGCGCCTCGATAGAAAGGGATATGCACTGAAGATGTGATTTAGCGATACAGGGCACTGAACAGCGATACCGATTTTTGCGTAAGGTGGGAAGCCATGCAAGCTGCTCAAACGTCAAAGTATCAAGAACGCAGGCAAAGACTCCCAATTGTGTGTGCGAAGTGAGGCGCTTAACCAGCGGAAGAAGGCATTCTGAACCATCATATACGGGTTCGCGGTCATAAAGCCATGAGATATTGTTTTCACGTCACCAAAGCCATCAGGCTTAAACAACAAATGCAACTACAGATAAGGAAGCCCTTACTACTGGCCTGCTGCCGAGACGAGTGCGACGCGAACTGCGCGCGTAAGCCGAAAGCGTGATGCACATTAACAACATGACTTAATTTCGATCGCAACAAGGACACTCTACACACAGAGCAGAGCATCCGATATTGTCTGGGCAGCCCCGTCCTTGAAATCAGTACGACTGGAACTTCGTCGTTTCGAATGTGCGCATGTGGGATGCCATCGTTCGATTGCCATAAACAAGTAGGTTAGCTAGAATGATTTCGAAGCACGATCTTTACAAGCTATGAGCCATGTAACACTTCTATGCATGTGCTAGGTGAGCATTTCCCACGGACCGAATCATACGAATCCATACTTGGCTTTGTAAACCTTGTTTTGGAAATTGCCGTCCCGCATGACCTTTCGCTGGGTGGCTAGCAGCCCCCCTCAAATGTGTTCGTACTGTTGTTTTTTTTACCATCTCCATCGCGACAATACGAAAATGTAAACCTTACGCTCCAATTTACCTTGGGCATGCTCTGTGCGCGAACGTCTCGGTGTCCTGTACCACGAGTTTCAATTTGTTCGTCAATGTTATGGACGTCAACATGTTGACATAGCTATACTACGGAGGCCATACAGTGGGGGCAAGTACAAATACTCTGACTCGCCGGCTTGAACATGCGTATCTAACTACAGCTTTGTGTCAATTTCGTGTGTATTTTGACATACGGCATGCATTCGATTGATTGCTGTCCATTCATTCCACAGTTCGGGAATGCTCACCGACAACAATGTGCCAACGGGCTAGCAACATTAGTCCTTTTGCCGGCTGTATGCATCTCTCCTCTTGAACATAAGATAGATATCAAACTGGAGTATTGTCACGACATCGGTGAAAACTTCACACGATGTGTGAAACACAGAAGTATGCTTTCTAATCTATATACATTGACATCTGCATCGTGGCTGTTGAACGACTCAAAACGAGCTATTACATGGCGAAACTAGGTCACGACCTTTGCGCATGTCGGCGTACAAAGTTCTCGTTGACGTGTGTTTCCAGTTGTCACGACAGGTGTCGACTCTTACATCCATGACAGTGCAGGTGGATGGGCTTTTTTGTTTTTGTTACTTGCGACATTCCACCACTCATTCCGACGAGGATGACAGAAATCATAACCTTGGATTACGCGCTACGCGACATGTATATGCACGTGTTTGGTCCGGTTCAGAGGTACATCTTTCTTATGTACTAGCGAATGCACCGCATGACGTAATCAACTCGGCTCAGCAGTAGGTATTGAGAAGGGGTCATGCATCAAACGAGATTGAGCGCATAATGTGACTTTGCATTTGAATACCATGATCCCTACTTGGTGACCCATCAGCGGTGTATTGCGGAGACACCACATGTACTTGACCATCCCGAATGATCCAAGCCGATCGCTTTTGGGGCGGCGGGTTGCCACTCTGCTTTGGACCCGAGAGGTGAGTTCAAGTCCTGCGTGGAGCGGAAGTTCTAACTTGAACAACCAGAAAGTGTGCGCAAGCGGACGTGACCATCAAGGACTACTCGTTGGAGACATTGTGATGTAGCTTACAAATCACGTCCGAAGGGCTCAAACTCGCCGCCGTAAGCGACTCCGGTCTACGTCCTACAAACCGAGCTATCAAATGGGGCTGTACAGTCTGCAGGACCTGGTGCTTGCGTAGGAGAGGGCCACGAAACCAGAAGCGAACACAAGGTCCGCTCACAGCGAGCGTTACATTTATCGCACCCAGTGATGACTTGGACAACCACCATCAAACTATAGAGATATTTATGAAAGTTGGCTAAGCTGAGCATTCATATTTAAATGTAGATTGAATACACAACATCAAGAACTCAGAAAAAGAGCCGAAATGACTACAGCGCCCCTTCATCTTATCAACAACACACCGGCACTTCTCCAAAGCTGCAGGCGAAGGAATACGATCGGCAGAGTATCGGTGCATCTACACGCGAGGAAC
>NHOP01000536.1:0-14449 GCA_018697155.1 Pyramimonas parkeae | reverse complement strand
GCGCGAGTGTTACATGGCTCCCCGCCCTTGTGGTAAGGGTAATTTCCCCATATATATATGCAACACACCAGAGGCTTACCAACCGGGGAGCGTGGGCGCCCGTGCCTGTGCAGACGTGGCGTAAAGCCATGGGTCCACATGGTCATACATTCAGGATATTCCACGGATGCGGCGTAAGGTCATGGGTCCACATGGACAAACATTCCGGTCGATTGCAGATATAATATTTTGTACAAATAAAATTGGCCCCTGAAGTATCAGGGGCCCTGCTGGTTCGCAGATCATCTTTGAGTAGCGAGTGATCATGCCAATCCCCTGAACAATCACCACGACATCTGTTGGTTGCAAAAAGTGTCCCACAGGCGACCTGGACAGGCTCTGTACATGAACGACACAATCAAAAAAAAAAAAAACTTTTGAACCACATGGTTTAGGTGGGTAGTACAATCAATTGTACTGCAACAATTAAGCACCCTCTCTTCAAAGCAAAGAGAAGTGCGCCATTCGTTCTTGAGCCGGCGAACCATCCACTGAAAGCTCAAACATGCCAACAAGAAAATCCACCTTCAAAAAAAAAAAACTCGAAACGCGACACCGGGCGCACCGGTCCATGCAACATCTCCTCTGCATTTTCCGCTTCTAGCATCCTCTCCTTTTCAAAGTTGCTGTCCCCAGCAGCAAAGTTGGCCAGCAAGATAGCCACGAAGAGGTTCAGCACAAGGTAATTGCCCACCACAATGGTGATGACGAAATACATCACGGAGAGCATGCTCGTGGCTTGCACGCCATCGTACATCACGTAGTTCCAGTCCTCACCTGCAAGGTTGAGTCGCTCGCAAGCTTTCAGGGCCAACCTATTCTGATGCGGAGTTCGGCTACATGTTCGAGTGCATCAACTGGTGTCGCTTAAAAGTCCAGTTGCTCATTCAAAATTCATCAGTGCATTCAGACGAGCTCTGTCTGAACATATCGTTGCAATCATGATGCCATAGAACAGTAGCCCCAGCGTCGGTGGCCCAACTTGGTGATTGAATCGGACTCTCCCTGTGCGGGCTCACCACTAAGCCCATAAGAAATTGAAGTAAAGAGGCAAATTAATCCTTGGTTGCCCTGTTTTGTTCCCGGAGGAACTGAAACCCAAGGAAACTTGGCCCTCGAGACCAACTTCCTGCTTGTATCTCTTCAATAGCGTCGGAGCGTCGAATTTTGCGCCCACAACCTGCTTTGAATATCACAGCGCCATCAACAACGAACAACTAAACAGGTCAAGGACCTCCTAGCACTGTTTCGTTTTACAAACAGAAAACGGCGCGACGCGCAGCGCACCAGTGAGGAGTTGGAAGACGGTAATGCAGGAAGCAAACAAGTCGTCAAAGTGGTGCCGGGGCCGCTCGCCGTCAAGGCTCATCTTGCCCCCAAAGGTCTGCATGCCCAGCAGCGCAAGGATGAAGATGGTAATGCTGACAATTACGAGGAAGTTCCCAAGCGAGCGGATGGTGACGTACATCGTCACCAGGAAGCGGTGCAGGCTCCGCCAGGAGCGCACCAACTTCATGATGCGGAGGATGCGAAACGCGCGCAGGGCGGAGAAGGAGCCGCTCTGCCCAAGAACAACCCGAGCAACAACCCAGCCAGTGGTCTCTCAAGGTGTCCGAAAACCGCAATAGTATGCAAAGCGAGGAACATCCATCTCCGTCGACTTTCAGACAACTCTTGTAGAAAATACTCTTGGGCGGGTTGAGATGCTCGGGTGTCAAGTGTCGAACTGAATCGAGTAGTTGTTTGGGTGCAGGTGCGCATGCTCGTCTCTGAACTGCAAGTCTACCAGGATCATGTGAAAGCATGTGCGGTGGTGGGGCCCTCTTCGTTTAAGCCTGCATAATTCTGTCAATGGTGTGGAGAGAATTGCTGCTGTTGTGGTTGCAGGGCCTTGACTCTTGGTTTCAGCCGCTGAAAACTTGCTGTAAATGCACCAATAATGCCCAGCAACCTGGCGACGCTACTTGGCGCGTGCACCGTCGCTGAAGCGGTTTGAATTCCGCACGCATCATGACAAAAGAAAATGATTCCTACTAGCAGTCTCGGCTGAGTAGCTTATATCTCAGCAATGCTGTTGTTGCACCACTCTTCCACACTGATGAACCCTCAATTGATGCATCACTCCCATACGGACATGTCTCCTACTCCTGCACCGCTATCCCACAGGGAAGTGAACCCCTATTGCTCCATCACTCCCCCTCAGAGTATCTTGTATCGTAGCAACGCCACAGTGCTCACCTGAGAAATGCAGAGCTCGAGCACGGAGACCAAAACGACCAACGCGTCAAAGGTGTTGAACGAATCCTTGAAGTAAGTTCGGACCTGGAGCCCTATCAGTTTCAGCAGCATCTCCAAGGCAAAGAAGATGGTCAGAACTAGGTTGCAAGTGGCGAGCGTCTGTTGGAATCTCTGCAACACAGCAACGAGCCAAACACGCGTTATCCTGTACGACCGCACCACAACACACGCAGGAGAAGACGACTGCCTATGGCCCCGGGTGAAAAACGCCAGCGCATGCGTGCGACGATAAAATGTGTACGGGAGCACCTCTGTTGATTTGCAAGAGGAAGATCTTCAATAATTTGAAACTGATACGCTCACGTGTGCTTGTGCAGAGGGGAAGTACCAGAAACAGACAACTTGTGGTGGCATTGCTATGCCAGGCATGAATTTCATTAGCGCGCTCAAATCGCTGCAATTCAAAAGCTACATCGTTGATTGCCTTCCAAATAAATACAACACACCACCGGCCGCCACAACAACGTGAACAACATGATCAACCACAACAAAAATGCAAACTGTCAGCATCACAGGCGTATGTTCAAATGGGCCTTATTTCGCCGTCATTAGATCCATGGCGCTGAGGCAAGCACGTTCTATGATTGAACCACCGTAATTGTGTGATCTACCTACAGTTCTGATTTGGCGCAATTTATCACACACATGCTCACGAAACAGAGGATTGAAGCTGCATCGATTGCAGATGGGACACATGTGCACAGCACAAAACACGCAGGAGCCTCTTGCAATCAGTGCGCAATGCTGCCTAGGAAGATAGATTTCAACAAAGCTCCTGCGTCAAGACCTGTGCCGATTGCATTCACAGTTGCGATTGAGCACCACAGCCAAATCTCCCTCACTCGCGTTTCAACAATTGCCGGCAAATCGATCAAGTGTCAAGCATAAGACATGCGCTCCATGGTTGTAAAACATATAAACTTAGCGTGAAACAGCAATTTCTCGACAATCAAAACCAGGCCACACACCTCGCTCATGGTGTCGTACTCCGAGGACAACAGCACAGTGTTGATCACGATGCACAGGGTCACCAATTGCTGAAAATACCACTGCTCTACCACCCAGAGACACATGGCACGAATGTTGGCCTGCGCACACAAGCCCGCCTGTAAGAGTATAACACAACCTCCTGTACTACAGAACAAGAGAAAGCCCCTTCATGTGCATAAATTGGAGTCGAACTGCAGGCGAGTCGTACATGCGTCATGGAAAATTCAGAAAACCCAATCAGCCACAGCGCTTTTGGTCCCAATCGACAATAAACCCACAAATGCCCAGAAGAACCGCGGTGCCATGATTTCATGTAGGAACGTCTCGAAGACATGTACGGTCGACCTTACGTGTGAGGCAACCAACATAAGAGACTCGATTTGCGCAAATTGCAATGATTTTGTTCTGCCTTGATATGCAATGCAGGATGCTGCCTAAGCACGCAACATGATGCACCATCTCGGTCGCGCGCAGATATGTCGCCGTTCGTTTGAAAGGACAATCCATTGCAGAGCACTTCAAACACAATGCTCTTGAACATGATCAATCACAAATGTAGGGATATCAGCCGTTGTTGAGATGGTTTATCGATGTTACACACTAGTCGAAGGCATCCAGCTTGACGATTCCACGAGACACACATGTCAGCAAAGCAAACCTGAAAAAGCTTCTAGCCATGTGTAACAACCCAAAAGGATTGCATTTTGAATCATCCCACAGTCCAACACCAACGAATCACTACGTTCACTGCGGGTGTGTTGCCGAACATCGCTTGAGAAATCAAGACCCTCGGCCTTTCAGCCTGCAGAATCTTAGATCGAAAACACAGACCCTGGATATCAAGAGGCGAGGACAAGATAGGGGAGGAGGAAGATCAACGAAGCATACGTTCGCGACAGTGTGCGCGCTTACAGTAGATTGAGAACAAATCACTTAACAAACCATGTCAATACATCACGTCGCGCGCGCGAGCACCTGAGGGGTTCCCTCCTGGTCATCCTCCCCCTCCGGAGACATCTCCACGTCTCGGAGGCTGGCGTCTCTGTTTGTGTCATTGTGCTGCAGAACCAGCATAACGTCTGTGCTGTTGTCTCTGCGCTCCATCTCTGCCGTACGCTCACGCTCCACCCTGTCCAAAGACAGGCACACACCAATGACGCCCCCACACCACACCTTGACCATACAACTCAGGTGTGCGGCTCGACAGCGGTCCTTGCAGTCCCGGTATCTGCAGTAAAAATGGCTATTTTGTGTGAAGGTGCAGCATTGGAAGGAGAGTATTGCAGAGGTCAAATCTGGATAACGGATTTGACCTCCGCAAAGGACTGAGATTGTCCACAGGGCGATCTGGGACTTCTCAAACTAGCACAGGGTGTAGTCGGCGGTTGCGTAACCCTCGAGATGTCAGCACACATGTTGGCGCTTCGAACAATTCACATATCGGCACAGGGCGGCATTCTTTAGAGCATCAAACTTCCAGATCTCGTTGCACAACAGACATCCAGTCGTCATCTGAAATAGGCACATGTCCTGGTAATTCACCAACCAGCGCGTCCTACCGGCATTCAACAAAGAAGGACCCCACAATCACATCAAAGAGGTGACGTGAAATAAAAAACACCAACCAAAACGGCAACCCTGCAGGTTTATCTGTGATGGGAAACTCAGTCTGGGTGGTAGAGCATCGTTGCTCGCACTTGTCAAGCTTTTCCTTAGCTTGCTCCTGGTTCTCCCTGGTTGAATCCAGGTTCTCATCCTTGTATGTCTCTGAGACCACTGCCAGCGCCAGGTTGATCAGGAAGAAGCTTCCTAGGAAGATGAGGGACAGGAAGTAGCACCACGCCCAGGTGCTGGTTGCGTCCTGGCACATGTACATCACCACAGTCCAGCCCTCCAGAGTAATGCACTGGAAGATGGTGATGAATGCATGGAAGATGTTGTCAAAGGAAGTGACCTCGTTGTGGGGGTTGCCGTGGTACAGGCAGTACATGCCCTCCGTGGCATTGCAGTTGCGACCTGCACGGCAAAGTGGAGCAGGGGAGCAATGAGTGCACATACAGGACGGTCGTCAAGGGGATTGGAATCTATCTATTGAGGCTATCCTGAAACCAAACAGCACAACCAAGGGTGGTGTCACACACATCAAGACACAATGAAACAACACAGGCCACACGCGCCCGGGACAACCACGCGAATGGGTCAGTATGCAACCCAACCAGCAGGCAAACTCCATTTGCTGAGTCAACCAAACAAGCTACTCCATACGACGTTTCACTATACAGGGATCCATGCGTATGGATTTGATTCTGGGAGCGGTGACAAAGGAGAAGACACAGGACTAAGTGAAAATGTACCGAAAGAGGGCCAAATGAAAAACAGATCTATTCCAACTGTCGCTGATATCAACTTGTTTTGCGTTGGGATCGCTGCCGAGAAAAGATGGTTCATCCCAATAGTATTCATCAAGCGGCATCATTGTCGCGTGCACCAAGATCAATGCTGGAACCGGGCGCTGTAAAAGCTAAAATTGCCTGAATCGTCTACAAAGTACTCAAAAACGCAGAATGAAAATTTGTGAGTCTCGGATATTCCAGATCTTGCACATATTCATTGATAGATGCACAAACTACATCTCTTGCGGAAATCTGAGCCTTCCGCCCTTTCAAAAAAGGAGGCGAGTTCGATGTCTGTTGATGATTTCTCCTGTCCTGGCTGGAAAAAACCAAGGCCGCTCAAGGTGAAGTCGAATCACTTGGTTGCAGCCAACTCTGGGATAAGCAGCTCGCGTGAGCCGAAGCTTACTTGAAACACATAAACTGGTCCTATCTCAACGCTGAAGAACAAACAAAGCGCAATGTGAAGGAAAAAACGCCAGCTACGAAGTCTCGAGCACTTCTTGGTTCAGGTCTGTTGAAGGCAGTGGAAGGCACGCTCTCCGCTTGTGGATGTCAACCTTGGCTGGTCACTAGGGGTTGAGACGAGATCTGGAATCGAACATTCAACCTCAAATCTGCCGCCAGCCGCGTCGCAACTCACCATGGTAGCTGGACGTGTAGTTGGTGCACGTCATGTCGGCGAACTCGGGCAGCAGCAGCGGCGCGCTTGGCCCGTCCTCCGCGTCCCAATCCACGTAGTGGCACCGGTTGCGCAGCGCCCCCTTGAAGAGCTGCACGCCCAGGATTCCAAACACCACGAAGAGGAACATCGAGAGCAGGATGACGTTGCCGAGCATGGGCAGTGCGTTGAGCATGGTGTTGATGAGGTCGCGCATGCCCGGCAGCAGAGACAGCGTGCGGAGAGGGCGGAGCACCCGCAGCGTTCGCACCGCTGAGACGTTGGTGGTGAGGATGGGCAGCAGGCTAATAAGACTCACCTGCGCGTCAGACCAGAATTTTCAAACTGCCAGTTGTCATGGTGATTGTCTAGGCGATTGGTACAACCTCTCGCTGATAGAAGATGACCCACCAAGCCTCTAAGGCCATCGATAAATCATGAACAGAGGCCATACCTATTTTGGTGGTTGTTCTGGGTGATGGGTATAATCAATCGCTGATCGAAGATGACCCGTCGGCAACCATGCGCTTTGATAAATCATCGGCCAAGACAGTACCTGCCCATGTTGGGCCTCGAACTCGGTCTGGCCAGGAATCAAGCCGACGTTCTACCAACTACGCCAACTGACATGGTCTGTAGGATGACGCATTGCAAGAGCCTGAGGAAGCAAAGGGCTGTTGTCGATGATCCCAACACAGCAGATCCCGACGCGCGTGGTCTTGTCTCATCTTGCGCACAATCTGCATAAAGAGCTACATTCCCCTCCATGGCTCGAGCACCTACACTGCGTAGCACCTGTCAGGCCATTCGTGTTACGCAGAGACTCGCCCAGAATCTAGAAGCGTTGCAACCAACCACCATCCCATGTGCAAGCTATCTCTCAACAGTCACGGGACGAAAAGGCGATTGGTTTTTTCCTTGAAAACCGATTTGCAATTTGCAGCCATGGAAATCTACGACGTTGTATTGGGTTCTTGAAAAGGAGGGAGCGGGACGGCTTGAGAAAACAAATCAAAATACAGTAACAGACCGCTGAGCAATTTTCAAGTGCTTGGTTGAATATAGGCGTACCATTACCACCATGAAGTCCATCACGTTCCAGCCATCGCGCAGATAGCTCCGCGAGTCCACAATCATACCCATGGCAATTATCTGTGAGCATTACACGGGGGGGTTGTGGGGAGAGGAGGGGGAGCGTGTGTGCAGCAGCACAGGGAAGTCATTGACTTAAATCAGCGGGCTCTTCAAGATATGAGCAGAAAGAAAATTTTCATCGGGTGATCAGCGCACGAGTGGTGCCGGCTCGGAATTTTCTGCAATGCAGTTAGAATTTGTGACACCCCAACCAATAGTAGAAAACCAGAACTGCAAGACTTGTGATCCGAGCATGAGGTCCGACAAAGAACATTTTCAGGACAATCTATTTCCGCCACATTACTGTCTCCTCCACACAACACCAAACATGGAGCGGGAACTTTCCGCACTCCGCACTCACTTACTTTGAATGTTGCCTCCATGGTAAACAGGAACGTGAAGACAGGCTCCGACTCTTCGATCAGGAGGTTGCGTTTCGAGTTTTCATGTCCCTGCTCAATGCGCCCACATTAAACACATCCCAGCCTCACAGTTGACGTTGCCCAAGCACATATAAGACAGAAGGCAAAGAGATGCAAGAAGTAAAACAATATGATGGCATGTCTCATGTGCAAAGTACGATCCTCAAACTATATATCTGTCTTTAGGAGGAGCACATTTCATGCGAGGAAAGAGGAGCTCTGGTTTCAATTGTCGGGGAGCACCGATTGACTAGCAGTTCAGCATACAAGCACATCTGGGCTTTTTAAGAACACGGCTGCCGACGCTGAAATCCATGAATTTTGAAACAAATGTCTTCTAAACAAGAAAGAAACCAGTACGCTAAATCGGTGTAAGTTGTGTGAACAGCCGCCATGCATATACATATGAGAAACTTCGAAACGTCATACTCACCGCTCTGGGGTCCATCTGTGCCAATATGATGCAGTTGGCTGCAATGATCAGCATGATCACTTGGTCGAACCAGCTTTGCTCGATCAACCAAATACACTTCTTGCGGACCCAGTTGTCATTTGTGAAAAATCTGCGGTCAGGGCGCACCAAACAACTCTTCAGTCAGCGCAACCAAAGATGATTTGCCATTGTCAAAATGAGCAACAGCATCGTCAGCACATTGCAGTGGAGGAAAGGTAAGAGTTTTGCTCTGCGCAGCACCGTATTTGAACTATCAATCACTTGAATCATGGAATTCACAACATATGCCAAAATGTGCCGTACAAGAATATCAGGCCAAATTCATGATTAAGCTCAAATAAGCCGCATCGCATGCAGGATGATCAATCCATCCCTGCCTGCAGTATCATGTATAGCGGGATATGAGCCTTACCAGCTGGGCAGGAAGCCTCATCAACTGATCACACAGTGACATTTCATCTGGCAATATCACTCTAAGGAACAGTGCACCAAGCCTACCGCATATCTACACATGCAAAATGAAGATCCTGCAGGACGCGCCCAACAGGACAATCTAACTCCCCGCAGGGACACTGTCATGTACACCCAAGCAACCTTCTTGCCCATGCGCTTATGTGACAAAGTGATCATTCCACGACCAGTTTCGAATGTCCTTGCTGCTGGCACACCTCCTGGGTTGGTTGTCCAAGACATGTTGCATGACTACCATATACAAAACAAAGTGACAGTAAATTGAAAGATAATCCTATGACATATCCTTGCCAAGCCATCATCTGCATGCAAGTGTGTGTGAACTTTGTTGTACTGTACTTTACAGATCAATCACGTAAATCATCAAACCTACAAGATGTGCCAAACTGTGCTGTACAAGAATATCAGGCCTAGTGAGTGATTGAGCTCACACTCACTGATGAATCCCATTGCATGCGGGTCGGACTGATTCTTCCCGAATGCGGTGTCATATAAAATAACCCGATCAGCAGGGCATGAAGCCACATCGATTAATCACACAGTTCAATTCCACATATACATACATACTTACATGCATACATACATACATACATACATACATCCATACATGCATACATAAATACCAGGTTATGGAATTCATTGTGTCATCACTTGATGTAGCTTCCCAACCAGCTAGCAGGGGTCATATCCCATTATATAAATACATACATCTGTTTATATTCCATTGTGTATACAATAGGATATGACCCCTATATATATGACGATGTGATCCTTGCACTAGGATAGCAAACCATCAGAAGGGACACAAGTCATGTTGGCGGTACAAGTCAGTTTGGCAGTGGGTAAACAGACTCTGCGTCTCAAGACTGGCTTTTCATTCTACAGCAGTACCTTGCCAGCGCTGGAGGTCACACCTGTCACCATCGCAACAGCGCAACAGACTGCGATACCCACAGCAAATTTTCAAACGTATGATTTGCCGGCTAAAGGATCATGTCGTAATCTAAGATACATTTTGGAGCTCCGTACATGCGCGTGCAGTGAATGAATCTGAACATGTGTACAGTACGATTCAATGCACACCAACCGACGAAGACGTGCAGGTTGGCTGACAGACTAGGGTCTCACCCCAGAGAGCGCGGCGGATACTTCGGGCGCTCCTCCTGCAGATGCTTCACCAACTGAAATGCAGGAGAAAGCAATGCAAAACTTTGTCAATCGTCTGCTTCTGAAAGTAGCGAAGTTGAACATGTTTCTCGGGCGCTGTTATCAAGCACTGGTGACCTGTAGTGGGATGGGAATCCTTACATGTCGCCTGCGGTATCGTCGTATGTTCAGTGGTTCTTCATACATGCACCTTTGAGAGGTGAGGTTGATGATCATTTGTGCAGGAATCACATGGCTCAACTCCCTGAGAATGCAGCGTGCTGTGAAACAGAGACGTCCACCCTATGATGCAATGCCGAGGCACGCAAGCGGATTGAAAAAAAACCAACGCATAGAAGACTTGAACCTTTTATGGCCCTGCAGCACTGTTCCGTCTGCAACAGGTGATACTGCCCGAAATCAAACGCACATTGTTTCCTTTGAGGATCGGGAAGACCTGAATAAACCAGTATTCCTGACGTAGCAACAAAATTTTGCAAAATACTTCTCTAGACGTCCAAAGATACGCAATCTAGTTCCAGTGTCGTTGGTTTTCCAGGAATCTTGGAGTGGCTCTGCCTTACCAACATGTGCATCACGAACCTTCTGCGGGACAAAACTGTGAGATTGTATTCGTGTTTACATGTCAAGCAATCCTGGACATAGTACTTCATTGCAAGCAAAAACTGAATCAAGGTTGAAGAGAGATTCGGCAAACAGGCCCATGCAATATTCACAATAAGCGACTTAATTTGTTGCACTTGAAAATTGCTTCGGGACAAAACCGCCACCTACGCTGTGACTTGTCCCTTGCAATACAGTATAGTACGAATCCAATCAGTCAGGTTGTCAGACGAGAGTAATAAAGAGAAAAACAACAAATGACATCATCGCCGCGAAGAGACACTCAACCCCCATTCATGTCCCGACTACGTCGCGAGCGCACTGGACGCCAAGATGAATACTCCGATCCATAGCAACACTATACTATTCACGCACAAGAGCTGGCAGACGCTTCCTGTAAGGAGCGAAGCATTTTGCTTGCTCGGCAGTACTTGCAGCAAGCATTCAAGGCTCATAGAAAGACACAACCAATGGGAGAGCGCAGGCCCAACGTACATCTCCGAAGTTGGAGATGCCCGAGGGTCCGTGGACACCGGTGCCGGATAAAGCAAAGGGGGAGACGTTTTCGCCGCTAGTCTCGGTGGGAAAATGCGCGGCTTCACTCTCAGGCACAACCTCCAACTGTACTTGGGACATGGAGGCCCCCTGCAAGCCATTCTCCTGAAGGGTCTTCATTGGGATTCTGTCTGGCTAGGCTACTCTCTGCACATACAACCAGCATTCCACTGAATAACAATTTGCACTCAATTGTCACTGTAAGGGAAATCCCATATAGATAGCCTGTCATATATCATGTAGGAGCTAGAGAGATGCTCGCAGCATATGCTCCCAGACTGAGTGTTTGGCTTTCAATATTCCAAGAAACGTATGGGTTGTGCGAAAGAGTTCAGGCGATGTACCCAGAAATGATGCCCGGATTGATAACATCCCTGCGCTTTGTGTTGACAGAAAACAGGTTTCGCTGATGTCCTTTTCTACACTTTTGCCACAAGAAGTAGAAGTAAGGGAATGTTTGGCATGAGAATGCTCAGGTTTTGAGCAGGTTGGATATGGAACCTGGCACTTGAAAGTTGCAGCGCTAACCATTAAATTTCCCAAGGGTGATACGCCTTTCTTTGCCAATATTAGAATAGTAGACAGCTGTCTATGGGAAAGCAAGTGCGGTGATTTTAGCAGCCGCATCAGTTGAGGATCCAATCGCTGAAGCACTAGGGCAATTTCATGATTGAATAAAGACACACCATTGTTCCCACACATCATTCGCAATGAGAGAAGATGCAATCAAAATCATGCAGGATAAAGGCATGCATTGCAAATGTGTGTACAGAGTGGTGAAATCAACAGCATGTAATTTTTACAGATGGCACCTATGAAGTTAGGTTGGCTGGTAACATTGAGCAGTAACACACAAATCATGAGGGTTCATCACTATCTCTAATGTCTCAAAATGCAATGTGCGAAGTGACTGTATATCCAGTACTAGTACAACGTTCTTGGCGTAGAGGATTCGAACGGTGAATCCTCCTTCCAGGAAACCCCTTTGTATGTACCCATTCGTACACCACAATTCGCGGGTAAAAGCAGGCCAGGTGAGTCCAACTTAGAAAGGGCATGTCAGTACTACGTGTATAACTACCACGAATTATTCGTCGTAAGGTGCTGCGAATGCAAAACTTGCACCGGAAATCCGGCAGCTTATTTGGAACGTAGGTTCTGCAGAAGCATCAAAAGGGATTAATGACAAGCCATAGTGATATTGGAATATAATTGAAAAAACATCACGATCACTTGCCTTCATTTGGTCAATGAAGGCCATTTGCACTGCGCCAGCTAAAAGAGCAGAATCAACAAACCTTCCATTGTAGAAGCAGAATCTTGAACATAGTATGATATCAGTATCGGCTAGAAAAATTGCAATGGCTGTACGGTGGGTACGATTGGACACAATTCATACGTTGGAGTCTCATTGAAACCAGAAGAACCTTCCATCCTATGGAAGGTTGCACCATGCAGCACAAGTTTCCAGTTGTGTGGAACACTTCTCGTCCGGCTGCAAGACTTCAAGTGGTCACTGTTTTTCATGGCAGTCATAGTTTTTAATGTTATCAACGAAATTATTTTGGCTTGCGAATTCCTTGAACAAATAAACTATACTGTGGCATGCTTGAGCACTGAAACCCTTCAACGCACATAGCTGGCTGAACCTCTCTCGTGGTTTTTATCTAAACCGTTCTACCTGCGCGATTGCCTGAAAAAACTAAAACGTAGTGCAAAGCATGCCGTACACGAATCAGGAAACGACTCTGTATCTTCAAGTTGTTCAGCCCACACCGCCACGTTAAATAAGACGAGTGTGCGGACTGTGCGCGCAGGTGCATGGGTTCTCATTTGTGTGGCGCTATACCAGTGAAGCGTTCGAAATATGATCGCTTATGTATGGAGGGCAGGTATGCTGCTTCCCTACATGTCAAAATAATTGAACCAGGTGATTCATCGTGTTTCATCTGCAGATGTACAAAGCCTGCAGCTACTAGAAATGAGAACACCCCAAAAAAATCTGGTCATAACTAGTGCCATTCGTTCACGATAAAAATGATCCACATCCCGTGCATCACGTGACCGAATTCGGAACCTTGATCCGGCCCAGTGGTATGGGAGTACGGAATAGAACATCCACGAAAACATAAAGTAGCTTGTTCTCGAAGTACCATCTGCGCGTGCACAAGCGCACTTGCGCGCCCACATCATTTTTCGCCTCCACACACACAGCGCGGAAAAGCTGTCATCAATCTAAAGAACTCTGTATACACGAGCATGCACAGAAGGGGAAATGAACGGAAAATCATTAGTGATAATCCAGCAAAACACCAGATGCCGAGCATATCGTGTGTTTTCTGGATAAGCAAAATCAAAAACTTCACGTCAAATAAAAGGTTCTACCGTTACACAAAGATTCCCTAGCTTTTGCAATTCTATTGAAGATGAAAATACGTGACGCTCAAAAATTTCAAAACTTTCAACACGATATGCAATTCATGGCGCGGCTGGAAAGAGTATTAAGTATACGTGTGTTTCGACGTGCAACATACCATTTTGTTGTGGTTGATGTTGTTCAGGCAGCACGCAGCCGATGCGTGCCACCAAATCACAACGGCACCCATATTTATATCACTTGAAACATCACATTTCACGTGAAATAATTGTAACGTATCTTTCTAGTGTGCTCCGGTCGGGGAAGGATGCTTGTGCACGCCTCCAGCTCTGACTGTTGCTGTCACGTCGACTCCGGTACTGGCAAAGTCGAGACCCAGAGGGATATACGATTATCAATTCAGTTTGAATTCTTGAATTCCCAGAAAATTCAACGAGTCTCGATACACGAAAACTTCGATGTGCAAACCGTGCGCAATCCCAACGTCAGTGTAAACCGGGATCTTTAAAACAGGCCCACATGGCTTCTCAATGAGCACCCTCTGGCAAATCCCTCTTGGGTGCATGCAAAATACATCAAATCAAATTATCCCATGACCGAGATACATTTCGCTGCGCTACTTCACCCGTTGTCCACGACAAGTGCAGCAGTGCGCTCAGTATGCAATTATCGACCTGGAAACCGTGGTTGCGCTCTACCTAGAGGGTAGGTTTCTTGCTGTTCGAGCTGCAGTGCCTTCAGATCTTAGTTGTCACTGATCGCTTGAATCCGCAGTCAGGGGGATATCGGGCTACGAGAAGTCCACCAAATATACACTATCAATCACATATTTAGCTGTTTGATGCCAGACCCTCGATCCCAGTCTTACCAGGTTTCCGAACGCAG
>NHOP01000535.1:0-14458 GCA_018697155.1 Pyramimonas parkeae | reverse complement strand
CGCAAGAGTGCATTCTGGAGAGTTACAGTTCTTGTCATGTCCTCGTCGTAGTGCTTGGTGAAGACATGAGTTTCCTTTGCAAATGGGTATTTCTTGCCAATGTGGTGTGTAGGGTGTCCAATCCAGGATCATGCATGCCGCCTACAGTTCCCAAAACACTCCAAGGCCATTCAGCGACTGGAAACCTGCTGTGATCGTGTAGAGGAATCTGTGTTGCAACCACACATTCCTCTACACTGATGCGATGTGCCTCTCGCAATTACTGCGGGCCCCACAAAACCCACGCAGATTTTGAGGCTTCTCAAAGCAGTGAACAGTTTCCCAGAGGATATGTCAACCCCTCCTGAGAGCGAGAATACTGTCCCGGAGTCCATGTGCTTTTTCTTCAGCCAAGCAGATAATCCCACAGTGGATTCCATTCTTGCTTGTTCGCCTGCCATGACGTCACGCCGCCAGCTAGCTCCGCCCATTAGCTCCGCCCATTGCCGGCCCGGCAACTCGCTCCCAGCAGGAAATGGAACCTGAATATTGGATTATCAAATATTCCTAAGCCTTTGTGTTCCTGTAGCTTAGGGTTTTGTCAGGAGCCGCTTGGTTCCGATCGATTGAATTTATGTTTCAAAGGGACACTTCTCGGTGCATTGCTTCAAACCGTGTTCGTTCTTCATGCTGCCCTTCCATGACCCAGGTGGCTGTATACAAATTCGCCTTGATTGTGATTGGCATGGCCCATTGGATCGGATGCATCTTTTACTTCTCTGCGCGATGCTACAACTTCGACGACGACCCGGACCGCAAAACCTGGGTAGCCCAGTTCTCGGACCGCGCAACACTCACCCGCTACATGGACTTTAGGAATCACGAGCACATGGACATGTCCATGTTATTCCGAAGGTGAGGCCCATAGAGAGGAATGTACGTTGTTCAAGGAAACCATACAATTTTCACTTTTTTGTGTACACGTACCTTGAAGAATGTGCAGAATAGGGACTTGTCGCAAGGGCCTCCTATTCATGTTCTGTTGAAGCACTATTTTTTTTAGAAATTTTGCTGGCACACCTCAGTGCAGAGTGCAGCCTTTAGAGAGTTGTAGTTCCTGTCACATATTATATGTTATACATTCAAACATATGCAACGACAAGTGTTTGAACATATGTCGTTCCATCTCTATACTTTTGTGGATTTTTTTCAGGCGATATTGGGTCCTTCCATATTTTTGGTTTTCATCTGGATGTACTGCTTCCATGGGCTTGTTTGCTACAGCTGCGTTTGTACCCAGCCTAGGAATGATCTGTATTCTCTACAGGTACCTTGTGGTTCTGTTCAAGGGGTTGAACGCACTCACAAACCTGGGATATGAGGGCGGAAGTCCCAGTAATACGTGGGACATGATTATTGCCATCTCCATGTTCTTCGTCCAGATTATCGTGCAGGCATACATACTGGGTACTCTGTTCCACTACTTGGTGAAAAAAGGTGAGCTCGTTGTTTTGTTTGCAAGTCGAACGTCAACGTTATTGTCCTCGAAATGAAGGTGATTTCTCCAAGTGTTGTTTAAACAGTATATTCCAGCGGCACTATTTAAAACGAGCTTACCAACCAACGGTCATTCTGGACAAAGCTGCATGGGATGATGTGGGCGATTTCTTGGGTACCAAGTGTGCATTGCACCCCGTTGTTGGAGGAGTTGCACTGGAAAGAGGATAGTTTAATACTATCCTCTCTTTCCAGTGAGGATAGTGTTAAGCAATGACCGAGGTGATAGAGGCAGGCGTGCGAGTCAGCTGCTTGTTGTATGGTTTCCTCACTTTCGAATCTCAGTGGGAAGAGCTAAAGTTTGGCGGTCTGGGCACGTGCGCATTATCCCTATTTGGTTTCTGCCCGGGACAAGGATAGATCATCTTCTGTTCTGGGTCTTGGTAGGGTTACCTGCGAGCGACAATTCCAATCATCCAAACAACCCACAGTGATATAGCCGTACCCAATATTGTTCTAAAGGTGTACCATGAAAGGCATCAGGGTTTGGCTGGCTTCGTCATGCTATTTGACTATAGTTGTTCATGCTACGAGGAGCTGGTTCTCCTGCTAGGTACAACGTATATTCCGTTTTGGGTTTTCTGTGGTGCTCACACGTGGCTCTTGTGGCTGGTTGGTTTCCATTTTCACCTGGTTACTCATCGTGGAGTCAGCAGCTAGCAAGCTGAACGACTAGTCTTGGACATTGACGGAATGAGGTATGGTGGGTGCTGGCAGACGCCAACGTAGAAGCGTTTCGAAAGCGTATGCAGCGGCTGGACGACTACAGCATCCAGCGCAGTTTGCCCTACTCCCTAAAGATGCGCCTTCGGCAATACTTTGAGTTCCAGTACTACAAGAAACGAGGGGACGACCTGAAAATCATGCGCTCGCTCCCAGGCTCCCTTCAGATGAAGGTGTAAGCCCAGGTTTATAGATTGTGGAACAGCCTGAGCTTCTTGTGTTCATTCATGATCCAATATCATCTTCACAATGCAAAAGATGAAACCATTAATGTGCGGCTATGGCGCGATGCGCACACTCCTCGCACGCACAGATGAGTTGACACATACCCATCGGATGTGAATGTCATTTGAATCAAGAATGTGTTGGCATTTCTTGACAAAGATGTGAACCTGAACCTCGATTGTTGCATCAACTGTATTTTGTTTTGAATGATGACCAGTGAGTTAGCAAACCTGCGCAGGAGGTAGATGGATGAGATAATTGAACTCTGGCAAAGAAGGGATGTTGATTAGAGGGATGTTGTCCCGTAAGGCATGCTCGATGTTCGAATTATGAAGCTGGACAACGTAATACTAGAGTGCTTGTTTTTGTGTAAAAGGCAGTCGCTTAGGAGCTGTGGCAGCCTGTCGTACGCTTTCAGGCTACATGATAGCAATGCACACCCCTCTCGACAGAAGCTACCACCAGCGTGTATCTGACAGTATCCAGCGTCATATTATTTCAACCCGCCAGGCATTCGACAAGCAAGTTACAGAGCGCCTTTTCCACACACTCATTGACTTAGGCCACATGCTTTGCTGTCCTTTTGTTCAATTTTGCTTGTCATTTTATGCTCTATTCTTCCGTTGCTGAAGTAATTCCATGGAAACTTATTGGGGTTTTCACTTTGGTGCGGGGGTGGGGGATGGTTTCAGATAGCGTCATTCCAGTACTCTGAGGTGCTGCTGCGGAACCGCGCGCTGTTCCGCAACTGCAACAGCCAATTTTTGAACATGATGACAGTGCGGCTGCGGGAGGTGTACCTGATGCCCGGGGAGGTGCACCTCAGGCAAGGGGACATGTCGCGCGACATGGGCTTTGTCACCCACGGCTCCCTGGAGTGCTCCAAGGACAACGTGCTCCTCAGGACGGTGCGAACGGCAAGATGAGAGGCCGAGAGACCGCGATTGCCATAGTCGCAGTGATTGGAAGGGAGACGCATACTGATGTAGCCTTGTATGCGGGTAATTCATGTTTATCTCGCAACGTATAACCTCGCCGTGTTGAACCACCTATTCGGTAGCTTTCAGCAATTCCTTTGGACTGGAGATACACTTTTTATTGAGAGTTGGCGGGATGGTGGATGTGAATTTTTCCAATTGAAAATCGAAGACCAAGAGCTTGCTTGTAGATGATCACCTTCCTATGTGCTGTGGTGGCGCTTCTACAAGACAAAGGTCATGAATTCAATGCACTGAATTTTGTTTGTTTTTGGGAGGGGCCCAAAGCATAAGGCATCTGGGCGGGAATTAACTGCAGACGCAGGAATGGTGCATGACCAGATGTCGAGGTAGAAACACGATGTCCATATGATAGTCAACCAGGAAGAGAACTGCAACCATGTGAGCAAAGCCCTGGCGGATGCAGGTGAGAGCGGACTCGGACGGGCCCTCCGTAGTGGGGGAGGTGGCGTTCTTCATGGGCATCTCAGAGCCCTATACCACCGCGGCCCGGCTCACGGGCGACGTCACCTTGTTGGTGTTTGCCAAGACAGACTACGAGGAGCTGGTGGAGAACTATCCGGAGCAACACGATATCCTTATCACTAACTTGCTGGCACATTTTGAGCTGGACAAGTCGGGTGCTGATATGGCGATTCACAAGCAGGTGCGTGCTCAACCTGACGGAGTGCATCTCTAAATTGTGCACTCCTGCTGCATGACGGCGACTTCATGTTCGTGGTTTCCAATTTCTGACAGTCTGGATGCCAAACATGCCGTGACAGTATCTGGGCTTTGGCTAGCTGATGAATCCAATGGAGACTACAGTGCTGAGTGTTCACTAAAGCAGCATTCCCTCTGTGTGTGCAATGGTTATCTGGTGGGCAGAATCCTCCTTCAATGTTGGCATGCTTCCCACCATGTACATTATGTTGACATGACCCCTTTATAAAAAGTGGGGTCATTTCATGCCACCATTGTCCGGTTCACCCTGTCACTCCCGGTCAACTGTCTCACACACCATTTCGCATACATTGCACATATTTGTTTGCATCAAGCTGCATATTCAAAGCCAAAGGCATCATCTGACAATGGATGTTTGAGTTGCAAGCAACACGCCCCGCAGACCAATGATCCCGCCAAGCGTCTGCCTGCCTAGCCTACATCTCTTTGTCCACAAACTCGCTATCACCACATTGTTTATTCTTGTTACTGCTTGTTAGTATTTGAGCGTACAAAGTGTACATCTGTCCTCACTCTGCTGTGTGATTATTCCTCCTATCCTGGCGCTGCATGCACTTCTCAGGTGGAGGAGGGAGACGATGATTACCTGGACTTGAAGAAGGCGATCCAGAGTGCACTGCTCAAGAAGAATGCGGACGCGTTGACGGGAATGACGTACGCTGCCTCTGAAGGCGACGTGGACACAGTGAAACATCTCCTGCAGAGAGGCTTGCCAATCAATTCGTCCGACTACGACCTGCGCACCACACTACAGTGCGTGCCCCATGCAACCAGAAATAGGAACATAGCACATGCTGTTTTTGTTTTCGGTTCACTTTCCACGCAACGGTTATCGACCGAGAGGTTTCAGGTGTGCAACTTGTTTACCTTCTTCCGTATTGCATCAAGTGTGAGATATGACGTACACTTGGTGGTTTGATTATTTTGTTTACCAACACCAGATGGATCAACTTCTTCGAGCACTTGATTCTTTCAATGGGAGGTACTTGATTGGTGGGCTCACCACTCATTAAGGGCAACACCAACTAGTGAATCAGCTGCCAGTGTCGGGCTTGGTCAACAGTCTATCGTAGACCATGGTGTTTGTTTCAATGGCGCTCTCCTCCAACAGAACATTGCATCACTAAATTTGTCCTGTTTGGGTGCTGCCAATCTGAGACATCCCACTGAATTAAATTTTCGACCTCAATTTGTGCTCTAGTAAGTTGAGTAGGTGTTCGGAGTACAGAATTCGTTGTACGGCAACATCGTTGATCGACTTGTTGCACCTATCTTGCCCACCTCCATCCCCCTCTCTTGTTGGCTTTTCCGCAGTTTGGCATGCACGGAGGGCAACATCCGTGTGGTGGAGTTGCTGGTAGAGGAGGGTGCGGACGTGAACGTGCAGGATCGCTGGGGGCACACCCCTCTGCAGGATGCCATCGCCAAAAAGCACTTGCCGATTGTAGATTTTCTTTGCTCGCACTCAGCGCGCTTGATGTACGAGGACGCCGCCAGCAACCTGTGTCAGGCGGCAAGCGAGGGCAATGTAGAGGACATGAAGATGCTGCTTAAGAACGGGGTGGATCCAGACTCGGGGGACTATGACCAGGTATCGGACTTTCCAAGATAGGGTTGAGAAGTCCTTGGCAGAGCTTTTGTGGCGCAAGGCTTGTGGGCTGAAGTTGTCAAAGGAGATTCATTTCCATTGGGTGGATGTTCCAATTAAGGCTTTGGACATTGCGGGTTCGATCAAGCCCTTGCATGAGTTGGCGACCTCTCGTCAGTCAGCTCAGTTGTTAGGGCAAGGTTTGGGGGTCGGATAGAGACTTGTTGCCAATTTCAGAAACCTCAGGGAAAGCGTGGCGAGTGAGTAAGTCGGTTTTCGGCCAACCTTTCAGGGACACCGAACCTTAGACTTGGGCTAGCTCGATGCGTTGCATGTGCTGTGAAAACAGAAGTTCGGAGGAAGGCGCTTTTGTGGCAACGCTGTCCTGCTGCAGCATCTCCTGCGCCTCCCCTAGTGTTCCTTCCTTCTACACAAGATTCAGTGACTATGTCATATGGAAAGAATAACAGGCACACAGAGTTTTGTGCTTAGCGAGAGACAGTGAGAGTGGTCGAGACTCCTTGAGGTAGATTTCTGACAGCGGATGTGTGTTTCTCCAGCGCACGGCCCTGCACCTCGCGGCCTCGGAGGGATCACTGCGCGTGGCCGACTTCCTCATCACCAACGGCGCCAATGTCAACGTGATGGACCGGTGGGGCAACACCCCCCTCCAGGACGCCGTCGACAACAACAACGAGCTCCTGGCCAAGCTCATCCGCATGCACGGAGGGGTGCTTCGCGAACATGACGGTACGATGCATACTTTGGATTGATGTGATGACTTTCGAGAGTATTCCCGCTTGCAGTGGATCTCCTATTGTAACAAACAGTGCCCGGATTACCGTTGTAGGTGTCCCAGGACGATGCACCGTATTTTCAGGCAATCATTCTGTTTATGGAAGCGCAGATGTTTGGTTTCATGGTTGGGTAGCTTGTGATTTTTTTTTGCCTCCGATATTCGTAAGATCTGCCATAAGCGGTTACCTGAAAGAAGTCCAGGCAGTAGTTTCTCTGCAGTCCATGATTCCTCTTGAAGATATCGATCGCCCCCGTGATAAACGTGCGAGTCATTTCGCACTCGGATATACTCTTGTTAGTGAACATGCGTATGCTTGAGCAAGCCTGCGTTGGGCTGATCCCAACCCTTTGCTTCGACTGCATCTGATGGTGCGCAAGCGAGTTCTGTTGCTATGCAGCGGTGGGTGCGTTCTGCTCGGCGGCGTCCAATGGGGACCTGACAATGCTTCGGCTTCTTGAAGAGAACGGGATTGATCGTAACGCCCTGGACTATGATCAGCGTACAGCGTTGCACCTGGCGTGCACCGATCAACAGATCCTGTCCGTCAACCACCTGCTGAACGTGTGCCAGGCGGACCCTAATATCTGCGACAGGTGGAAGGTGCAGTTGCAACCTGTCTCTGGATATGAAGTTGAATGCGGCGCTTGCTCAGAATTAGTGCGAATGCGACAACTGTGACGCATGTCAATTGTCTATGTCACATACGTGCTCTGCACATACTGAAGTTGACCAGCAGTATTTGTATTTGGGTGTTCTTCGAGTGGTGTGGTGCATCGTTGCTTGGTTGAAGCGACTTATATTGCAGCCAGAGAGCTTAGCTGAATGCTTGCACGATATGCAGGGTACTCCATTGGACGAAGCCGCTGGTGCTGGGAGCATGGAGGCTGCTGTGTTGTTGATAGGCGCCGGTGGTCGGCCTGGAGTGGACGCAGATGCAGCATTGTTAGAGGTAAGTGCAAGAGAACCAGGCTCCTGAAATAGGGTTTTGAACGCACCATCCTCAACAACGTACTCTACTGACTGGAATTTGATGAAAGTGTTCCAAGAGCTTGCTACCGAAGAAATGCAAAAACAGAAAGTGCCCAGGAATTTTCAGCATCTGAAAGGTATGCGTGACAGGCAAAGCTCCTACTGGTGTTGCATACATTGTTGTTTTGATGAAAGTGACTGATGGACGAAGCAAGTTCTTGGGTTGGGTGCTTGTTCACAGAAACTGATGATGGATGCGCCATTTGTGGACGTTGTGCGCAAGCGCGTGAACCATCTGGCTGTGAAGGTCCAAAAGGGAATGTTATATGCCGATATGCTTGACGAGGAGGTGTCTGCCAAGTTCAACCACAAGTGCCTGGTTCGAAGTCTGGAGCGGGCGTACGCTTTGCAAGGGGTGCTCAGACGTCTGCATGAAGGGGTGAAGGTGTGTGTCTCCAAATCGCCGGCGTTAGCCTGAATGCTCCGACGAGCTCAAAGGATTGCTGAATATCCAACATGGGTTTCATGACGCATTAGAACTGTCATGACCATTAGCTGGGACCCCATGGTGTGGCAGAGAGTAGATCGCGACGTGTGTCGACAGCTTCTTTGCGATAAAGGTACTTTTTCTGAGATTTTCGGCGAGACTCTGCAATTTAATTCATGCCAGCATAATCATCAATGTGCTTTAAAGGTGCACTCAAGTAACCAGTGGATTCTGGCAAATGATGATGGCATTGTCAGAATAGCTCTATCTGAATAGATTATTCCGGCCTCCAGGCCTACCCGGGACTTTTTGCACGATCTTGAGAGCAAAAAGTTAGGTTGGATCCTACAGTTCCAAGTCGATCACGACTTCAGATGTAGTAGCCTGCCATATCTACCTACCCTGGAATCATCTCATTATAATTGCGTTTTGGATGCCGAACACTTTTGGCTTAAGTTGATGCTTTGCACGCAAACTCGGCAAATATCTGGCAGTAATGCACATGACCATTGAACTTAACTGGATTAGAAAGTCTCTATTGGTCACTCATATGTATGGGAGTCGATGTCGTGCTTGTCCGGGTGTTATCACGGTTATGCAGGTGATTGACAACTCGATGGAGAAGCTCAAGGACACGCTCATGCGCGTGCTGGGAACTCAGCAAGAGGAGCGCAACGAGCGCAAGGAGGCTCTGGAACGTGGCATTGCTGGAAAAGCCCCCATAGAGGGCCGCAGCAAATTCGACACCATGGGGCAGGCCATGGACGAATCTGATGTCAAATCCACACCAGGGCTGGAGTCGCCGTCAAATCACAAGAAGCTTCGGCAGCTGAACAAGTTTATGCTACAATTGAACCGAGTGAAGGCGGTGCTTCTCGAGTTTGAGGAGATGCTGGTGATCGGGATGTACACTGAGGAGGGCGAAGTCATCCAGCTGGAGGAGCAATTGTACCAGATGCTGTACGACCTCGGGATGAATGCCAACACAGAGCAGGTACTATATTCATATCATATCCAGGACGTTTTCCTAGGAGCTGGCATGTCCCACTGCGACAGAATAGAGAAGGTTCAATGCTGACTGATATTTGATTGTGATTGTGTGGCTTTGTAGCCCGGCCAGCAGCGCGATCAGATTACCCCACGATTCTTGCGAAAACAACAATCAATTTCGACGGCCTGCCCTGACGCGTTTCCCAAGCTTCTTTTCTTGTTGACAGGGCGCTGTGGGGGCAAAGAGCACCAATGGAACTCTGAGGCAAGCAGGACTTTTTGTGCTGGCCAGATCTGACTCTGAGGAGACTTCATTTGTGTCCTGGTTTTCTATTTGCGATACCGAAGTCACACAGCTGGTGTTATTTGAGCAGTCCTGTACTCCTTGTTTACTTGCGCGCAGGTGACGCGTATCTTGCAAGAGGTGCAGGACCCTGAGAACCCGAACGCACTCACTCTGCTCTCCGTAGCCCTCTCCAGCACCTTCCGTAGCTTGGTGCAGCTATGCTCAGGCTCATTTTTGTCCGATGAGGACTTCCAGGACGGCGCGCTCAATGCCATGATGCTGAAGGAGGCGTTTCACCTCATTGACGAGGCCTTTGCCATATTCGACATCAACCAAAACGGTTTGATCGAACTGGACGAGCTGCAGGAGTTCTGGGAGTTGGTCAAAGTAGCAGGTGGAGGCACACTCGAGAGTCTCTTCAGCGAAAAGGTGCGTCGGATATTCCAGGAGGATGGAAGACATTCAATATGGCGGTGTTGCGCCACACCAGCACCACTCTTTCTGTTTCATGTAAAGGTTTCCGATTCATCATCGGCCGTGATATAGTTGCTCAGCTGGGTGGGAAATCGAATGCCTCGTGTTCATTAATATCTTCGGACTGGTGCCGCATCAGTAGAGATCGATGTTTGCTGTGAGCATGAAGCGTCATGCACCAAGACCATCTCCAGAGGCATAATCGAGACGCTCAAGGTCCTTGGCTGCATTTACGGCGCTCACTGCATAGCAGATACAACCATTCACCCATGAACTCATGTAGAGCAACAACTTCTATGATGCGTATATACGATCCGCCCATTCATGGACAGAGGCGGCGCCGATGGCCAGGAAAACCAATGTCCACCGAAACCTGTCAAATATTCCTCATGATAGCTGTACATTTGATGTTGGCATGAACTACCACCCGGTTTTCCTTGCGCCGTAGGGCCCGGAGAACCCGGACGGCTCTCTGAACAAGATCCAGTTCACGCAGCGCTACCTCTCGCTGGTGGGGCTGGCGAACGAGGAGTCGGACTCGGAGGAAGACAGCGGGTCTGACAGCGAGAGCGACTTGCACTCGGGATCGGACTACTGGTCGGACATCGACGCGCTGGATGAAGCCACAACGCTGGAGAACGAGGAGGCGTTGGCTCGCGCGCGGGGCCACGTCACTGTGGAGGAGAAGAGCATGGAGATGGCGGAGAAGGCGCTCACGCTCATGAAGGGCACCATCAAGCAGGACCTTGAGAATGACGGCGCGCGCGGCACGGCCAAGGTGCCGCCGAGGTCTAACTGGGCCATCGTCAAGGCAAAAACAACCATGTTCACCACCATGGTGATGTCCAAGGTAAGTTTTGTGCGCGATTGCGGCGCACAGGCATGCAGAAGTACGTTTGTGCGCACACATCTGCAGGAGAGTCCAGTTGCAAAGTTTGTGGACGGATTTGATGAGGTTGGCGGCATATGCCTGCGGTGCTCTATTCGTTGTACAGCACGCTGTAAGAGGACATTATTGGAATCAATTCACGTATTGATCCCGTGCCCGCGCGGCTCCGTGGGCGATGGTAGCGCTAGAGTTGCGTTTCGGGTCCGCTCCATGAGTGGTGGGTGGTGACGTACGCCTAGAGATGAGAGGGGTGGCCGTCTCGCGAACGTTTTGCTACGCGGCGCTGACAATGGGAAGGATCTTACGTGTTCAGTTGAGGAAGACGAGTGCGAGCCTGACAAGTGTGCACGGAATCGACCCGGAGAAGGAGCACAAGCTTATGGAGATTTTCAACCGGGTGGATGAGGATGGCAGCGGGTCAATCGACGTGAACGAGCTCCTTAACATGCTGCAAAATACAAGCGAAAATGCGCACATCAAGAACAGCCCAGGGGAGGTGGTCAAGATGATGGACCAGATTGACACCTCGCGCAACGGCATGGTGTCGAGCAAGGAGTTTGTAGCCGCCTTCGCTTCACTGTCTTTGGTACGGGAATGTGGAGTCGGGACTGATGCGCGTGGCACGTTCACGACGCCAATCAGTCCAGCAATCAGTTAAATGCATGTGCAGTACAAAGCGCGAGCTTCGTTCGAGTACTGCGCATGCGTCCTGGAGGTTCTGTGCATTGTGTCTTGTTTTCTTGTATTTCATCGCACACAAGGTGCTGTTTTTGTGCAGAAAGTCGTTATGGCTCAACTCATCTGGCTGCACATGTGCACAGCCTGCTCGCTTTCCTTGCTTGGAAATTTCCAAGTCAAGTGCCCCCTGGCAACTACGGCATCTACGTACTATGGTGTAGTCAAAATTGCTGAAACAGAACTGAAATTTGTGCTTTCAGGACGAGATGAGCTACCTGTTGAACAGGATGGAAAAAAATGAGGACGGTAAGGGAACGGATGAGCTACCTTCCGACGCGCCCTGGTGTGTGGCCATCCTCCACCCTGGGTGTTCATTCAATTATCCTCTTTCTAGCACTCTGATGCATTGTACTCATCCGCTTGGCAAGATGATGATTTGAAATACTGTGTCTTGTATGTGTATTTGCAACTTGCCTTTTGTACCTTCCTTCATTTTTTGATTCAAGAATGGATTATCCAATACTTGTTCTGTTGACACTTTTTTAGTTTGCAACAACATTTTCCGTATAAACACTTATTGGTGTGGATGCATCGATGTCTCACTTGTACGTATTATATGGAGCACTTGAATAGCAGAAACGCTAGCTCCGCAGTATCTTTACTTTTTGTTTCGAGCAATGTATATGGAACTCGAAGGAACATCGGTAATGCCTGCAGCTCAACACGGCGAATTCAATGTGTGAGTTTCTGCTTCCGTGAGTGTCCAGGTATATCTTTTCGCCCAGCAGCCCATACCTTGCCAAGTGGAAATACGTTCAGATGTTCACGGCAATATACTATTTCTATGAAGTGCCTCTGCACGTTGCATTCTCCCCCGACGAGGATTACTGGTGGTGGTGGATCATGAACCTGATAGTAGATATCATTTTGCTGATGGACATTGTGTCCCACTTCATCACGGCATACAAGAACAAGAAGTCTGTGCTGGTGTACGACTTGAGCAAAGTACGGCGGCACTACCTTGGCACCAAGTTCCCTATTCACTTTCTGGTGGCGTTCCCCACGGATTACATTATATGGGCAACATTCGGCACTGCCGGGCTCTCACGCCCGGACCACACCATAGCCTGGATGCGCATAGTGAAGCTGCTTCGTCTCCTCGAGTTGTACGACCACGCCAAGGCAAACGCAAGCGACACCGCGGCAGACACGGTGAGTGCAGACACTGGCAGAAAATCACCCAACTTATCATGTTCTCTGATGCAAGCGAAGAACACGCTGCTCGGGCCCGGGACCAACGTCATCGATGATTTCCCGGAGTGGGTCTAAGTAGCTGCTGAACCAGCAAAAGAACTTCTAGTCACATGACACCGACAATCAACATTTGAATACATCTTTAAGTCATATCTGATCACAAGCTCTTGGGGTTACATCAACTTTGACAGCACAGGCATCCGAATACAAATAAGACAGTACTGTCTCGGTGCTTCATGCCCGTAGGATACGCCTGCTGACAGGTAGGTGCAGCGAATCGTTGCTCGGGAGAGGGCATCACTCGCCCCTTCCCCGAACCAAGCCCTTGCAGTTTGGGGGTCTCATAATTCTGTTCCCGTTTTTTCGTTTTGAGACATAGAGCAAGTATTTTGTTCAAATGAATTTGTACAGATCAGCAGGCTTTTCAATGGTATAGATCGCCAGACGCGATCTCGCTGGATGCTGCGAGATTTGTTTGAACCTGATGCGTCGGGTTTTTCCCTGTTCTTCGAACTTGGCACACGCCTCAGTTGGCATGCCTTCCAGCACTTTGAGTGAGGGCCATTTCCCTATCATCACATATGACAATGTGTTTTTGTGGATGATATGTGGAACATCATTTCCAATTTTGTTTCGTGTCCTGCACGCGATTGCCTCCCATTATCAACTTCTACGACTATTCCCTGGTACGTTTACCCTTTCGGATTGACAATGCGCTCCATTGGGATGGGGCCTTTGCAGATATGGGGCGGGATTAAGAGCCTGTCCCCCATCATCTTTGGGATGAACCACGTGCTTGCCTGTGTGTGGTGGTACATTGGGACGAAGTTTAGTCACTCTGATCTCCGACCCGAGTCTCACTGGGTGAAGCACTACAACGGCTTTGGTTGCCCTATAGATGATTTCCTCGAGTGCAGTACCATCGAGGAGAGATACCTAGTGTCGTACTACTGGGTATTTGCTTCATTAACCACCAACGGGTTAGTAGGGGACATGACCCCAAAGAATATGGTGGAGATCGCTTTCACATGCATCGTTATGCTTGTGAGCCTCACTCTCTATGCATATGTTTTGGGCGAGATCTCAAACTTGGTCATGAAGCAGGACGAGGATCTGGTGGCGACTCGTAGCTCCATCTTGCAGGTACCGACATGGCCAACGCACCAATGAACAGTTGTTTGAAGTGCTGAAGACTGACTGTTTTTTGTACACTGTATACTGTCAGCTGTGCTTGAGAATCTAACGTTGCACAACATCTCAATTTATGTTTTGAACAGGTTCTGCAATTCCTCCATGCCCCACGATTTCCTGTTTCACATCGTTTGGCTTTGCAGCTTGGTGCAGAGGTGAAATGCTATGCTAGATCTTGGGAAATATTTAAATGCGCATGATATTCTCTAAACTGCTGCCAGGGTGCTCGAAGGATGATTTTTCTGTTTTGTTCTCTTTTCACCACGCTTCGCAATGTGGCGCTGTTGAGCATGATAGCCTTCGAAATCCGTGATTGTGTTAACGCACTGATTGCGTGGTCCAAGAATAAAGTATCTCACCATCCACATCAAGACAGTGCTGACCCGTGAAAATCCATGCGAAACAAACTCCTAGTCCGTATCATATACAGTCGGTTGCCGGCGTGTTTCTATACATACCACTGTATATGACACAGACTAGGAGTTTGTTTCAGATTGCGTGGTCCAAGGAGACTCATCATCTGCATCCAGACAGTGCTGACCCGTGAAAATCCACATGAAACGAACTCCTAGTCTGTGTCATATACAGTGATATATGTAGAAACACGCCGGCAACCGACTGTATATGAAACAGACTAGGAGTTTGTTT
>NHOP01000534.1:0-14464 GCA_018697155.1 Pyramimonas parkeae | reverse complement strand
ATATATATCATCGCCCGAGGTCAAAAATCCCATGCTAGGGATTGAATTGGACTAGTTGGTCAAGCGTGAGCTACCAACTAAGCCAGCTCCAGAAAAGAGTGAAGAGTTGTCCTCCCGTTCCGAGGTGGCAACCTTCTAAGGAACAACTATCATGTACGGCAAGAGTTTGTTGAGCACTCGCAACCACCATTTGGACTCAAGAAATCTTTACCTGCACACTAAAATGCTGAAATTGCTTTCGTCCAACAGTATTCGAAAGACAATGTTTTGGGATGTTTCCCTGCACCCTTGCAAATCTTTCCATTTGCTGACTGCTGACCGAAATTATGTGTGGACTTTTGGTTGTGGCATCAGGTGATCACAGGTCCATATAAGGACTGCTGGATGACTACCGGCGTCGTTGCTCGATCCTGAGCACAGGACACGAACGAGCTTTTTTGAAAGCCAGACATGATTATTGTGCTGGTCAATGACAAAACTTCAACATCCTAGCGCTGACATGGGATCAAAGTCATGCAGGGGCCCATTCTTCACGTGTGACAGTACTAGACGGATGTGATAGTACAAGATAGCAATAGCACTTGGCCTGAGTAAAATAGGTGAGAAAGCAACAGTTAGTATTCGATCACATGACACATTGGATCGAATACAGACCGTACCATCGCCCCTATACAAGACTATTCCATTGCTTTGAGTGTACGCTAGCACACCCTGCCTCGCAACTCTGATATCTATCAGGTTTACATCATCACATAATTTCAATTGCTGTTGTGAGATGCAAAAGCCATTTCAATGGAACCATGAAATGTTTTGTGGGTTTACATCTTGCCTACGAACCTTCAATAACGATCTATTTCACATGTCACCACAAGCATAGATTCATGATGAGCAAGAAACAAATATACAACCTCCATGAATTGTATCGCTCAAGAGGATCTGACCTTGTTCCCTGAGTTCTGGGTCTAGGGGTCTGGATTCGGTTCCCAGTTTGGGACACTTCTGCGTGGGCCGGAAATATTGTGATAATCTGGATCTGGTGGATATCAAAATTAATGCACACCTAAAGCGTTGGAACAGTCTGTCTGTATGCCGTTTACACTGGCGTATGTATAGTATGTAATCTATATAGTCTCATGGGTCTGATGACTGTCCTTGACGAGTATGAAAATCGTGCCATGTAGGTACCAGGTATATTACACAGTTTTATCACACATTTATCACTAACCACTCTTGCTTGCGGGCCACCTCTGATCACAAGGCAAAACACAAACCTTGCAACCAAGCATGGTGCGTGACAGTCGCAGGGTCAAAAACACATGGTGACAAGTTCCTCCTTTTAGTGAAAATACATGATACTGGTCGTTCATTGAAGAAACAAGTCCACACACCAGTTACATGCTGTGTTACTCAACTATAGAACAACCAATAGTGGCATGATGTCATTGGCTCTGCAGGAATATATTGTCCCAAGTACTGCCTCGGCGTTTCACACTGGTGGTTTGTACCATCTGGTGTGATTATATCCTGCCATAAAGGTTTGGGCAAACGCCCGTGGCTGTGGTCCAGCTCCCCGCATGGGAAGAGGGAACAACCCGAAACCAACACCCCATATGCGGGGGGTTCACGATTATCATAAAATATCCCTAAAGGTCTTCATGGAATCCAAATATTTCATCACTCAAGAATACACATCCCTAATTGTAAATGACGTCGTGGACACTTTCGAGGGTAACCCCGCTAAATTGGGCAGCCTTCTTGCATTGCTTGTAGGATCGCTCAACACCTATCGAATCTAAGCCCATCTGGTTTGCGATTGCAAGCACGGTACCCTCTCCGCAAAAGGGATCAATCACGCATTTCATGGTTCCTGTCTGAAGCAAGAACACAAAACCAGAATTCAGTGCCTTCCATGGATGTCACATGGCACATGTAATCAATCACATAGGGCCAATGCTCTGGATCGTGCAAACCACATACTGGGCATTGTTTTCAGCCTCCTTGTCAGGAATCGCACCAATGGGTGGTACACTGGTAAACAATGGGTTCCTTTAACTTCGAAGGATGGATTCAAAAACTGGAAGCTTGTGAACTCGTTCATTTATGGACTCAATTGACGACTATAAAGGAGACAGCAACTACAATCCCATATGATTGCACACCTTTGCAGTGATATCCTTCAGCAGAGCACAGGCGAGAATGCACGCGTCTATGCCCATAGCTTTTGGCCATATCATCATTCCTCTATTGGGAATGACATCTGCAGTTGCCTTTGAGGAATCGAGCTTGACCTCACGTGAGAAGGCCACCATGTGTGTGTACCCTGGTGATCCATACCGTACTGCATGAAAAAATAGGAAACCACCACAACATCTCAAACCCATTTGTTGCGAATATCTTCAAAAGGAAGGTACTCAGCAACCTGACATCCTCTCAACACCATTTGCATACTAAAGCGCGAATACTGCAACATGAGAGACACCGTGCAGAAGCCCAAAGCACCAATTACGCTGTGGGCAAACACCTCATTTGATACACAGCAGACAATCTATCTCGGGTAAGTCAAATCGAATTCCTTGTTCATGCTGCCCTGGTGTGGAGAAGCTTCCACTGTAGACTGAAGGAGTACTTATGTCAAAGATTTCGCGTTGGTTCAACATATGGCCCCTACAGACCGAGTCCAACATATTCATGACACGCACATCTTGCAGGTGGTGATGATACTTGTACCAACAAAGAATGCAGCGGATCACACACACCATTTCAAGGTGCTGTGGAATCATCTTGTTTGCCAAGGATATTGTACCTTCGTGGCAGCAGTACGGCCATGTGTTTGTTTGGGCACCAAATAAAGGCAGGTCTTGCTTATCAGAACGACATAGAATGTTGCTGTTAACAGGCGAGTTATGTTTGAGTGGAAACGAATGGCGATGAGCAGTCACGATCTGAGCAAATGGTCTCACCTTTTCCAGGTTCGACCACCCCACATATCTTGTGCCAGAGCATGTGGGAACCGTGCTGATGAGAGCAAACCCCAAAACCAAATCCTGTACAGTGAGGCTGTTTGAGTATTTGCATCAACTACATGAGTGATACAAGCAGCCGTGATAATGCATCAATGGACGTCAGTCAGGAACATCGCTGTTGCATTGTTCCACCCTTATTCATGCAGCGTGAGTCGCCCAAACCATCAGCACTGAACACTGAGCGCGCTCATCATTTAGGAAGAAGCGAACACCACATAACACAACACATCAGTCCTGCATGTAATATTCAGTAAAATAATTCAAGAAACATGACAGTTCTTTCGTGTATTCGAGTTGTGACCTTATGGAGTGCCTGGAGTGACTCCTGTGACTCTCATTAGTACTCTTGGCATTCCCATCACATTTGATTTGACACTCAAACCTTAAACGCGGGGGCAAGAGCAGTCAGCTGACACAGAGTATTCTGAGAAAGCCAGAGTACTTTGTGTCAAAGCAACAAGGGCTTGATTATGGAGAAGGACCTGAGATCTATCCATTGGGCGAGAAGTGATGTTCATGCCGGCTGATTTCTACCAGTGCAAAAGGGAACACGAAGAGTCCACATTCCAGTTCAGACAAACAGCGCAGAAATCATGGAAGAATATCTCATCAAACCTGTTTGGAAGATTCTGCTGAGCTTTACGATTGCATATGAAATAGGCATGACGTTTCTGGCAAATTTAATGGTCGGACACCGGTACAGAACCTCTAACTGTTCACGTACTCTTGTTGCACGGGTTCCGAACCAAAACGAAATTTGAACTAAAGAAGTATCTGTAACGCTAAACAACTTCTTTAGAATGAGTCAGAAAATCCCCCCAAAATACATACTAACCGATGCCGACCTATGCTGAGCTAACATTTGAGACCTTGCACCATGCCATGCACAGAACGAATCCAACATCCAGAGACAGCATGCCGGCTGGTAACCTAGCAAAACAAAATCCCATATCGTGTCCTGAATCACACCTCATTTACATCAAAGACAATCTCCACACTTCCCTTGAGATCCAGCAGTCCGAAAAAGACAACAGTTGTGTCGCGAGATCCACATCTCATACTTTCTGCTCGTTGGGCATGAGGCAAACTCAACAAAAAAAAAACAACTACTACATGCACGCCAGTTCAGGACCCTAGGAGGTTCAACCAGTGATGCCATCTTGGAGCACATCACGCTTTTGTCAATCCAGCGGCCGTCAAACTTGAAATCCGTCTGATAGAATATCACAACTGCGCGCGGATCTGCCTGCGCGCCAAGCCAATGAAGCAATCGTCAGGTTTGAGTTCAAACGCAACCCTGCTGTCGAACTCTATCCTGGCAAAGCAATGCATGACACACACGCCACGTATGCAAAACAAAATTCTCATTATCCTACAAAACACATTCTGTTCTTCGCACGATTTGGTATAATTGAGATCAAGCATGATATTTAACAGGCCATGGCGGTTTTCTTGCACGTCGCTCCTTATTGCATGGAATGGAACATCCACACCCAAGGCGGCTCCACTCGCGTGTATTCATGCAATGGTCTGGCATCCTTCGCGCACAAAATGGATCAACATCGTTCTCGATAACAAAGGGCATCGTCTGGACATTTCCACATGTGCATGCACATGCAGGAGTAGAGATCATATTCCCACTGGGTTTAAAGCCAGGTTGAATGAGTCAAAATGTTGAACTTCAATTTCCAAGCCAATTTACCTTGTAGATCTGTGGATAAGGTCAGAGATAAAAAATAGAGCAAAAAGCTTGGAATTGAACAAAAACATTCCGTCATGGAGTCCGAATCTTGCTCTTCATGTTCGCTCAGTCATATGAAAATGTGTTGGGTCACCATATCTTCGTTGTTACTTGTGCGTGCACACATGAAAGCAGAATATGTAGCCTGATATCATTCAGAAATTACCTGGTCGAGATTGTAGTCCAACTTCTTCAACAAATGACATCGGAGTAAATTTTGTGCATGTAACAATTCTAGTATATGCAAATTCAAAGATTTCATATTCCAGTCTAATCAGAGAACAAAGCGGTTCTGATAATTGAGATCAATCGACAGTGAAAAACTCGAGTGCACCTTTGCAAAAATCAGCCCACACACTTGCTCAAACCACTGGCAGTACTGATTCACCCCAGAAGAGCTTAGTAATATCCCATCTTGGTTACATATTTCGTGGATATCTGGGAGCGAGGTTACTATGTGCGGCAACGAATGAAACCCTGCACAGGAACCGCGCACTCTGTCAGTATAGCAGATTGGACACCTTAAGTTCTTAAAACCACTGTGGAGCACACAGTTCTAGATCCATGCTTGCAGTTGCGGAACACATTTCAATACAAAGTTCATTTTCTGATTCAAATGAGCGTGAACAGCATATAATCAAACATCTCATGACATGTGCTAGAAAAGAAGCTTGTCGCTGGCAAGCACACTTCTGGATTGATGGTAGGTGTCTACATCAGGTGAGATTCACATATGCACATGTGCTCACATCTGATGAATCATAGTACTTTCATTTCACATATTGTTGTCCGGTGCTTGACTTTGTTCATTGGTATAGATTCCTATATACATCACCTTAGCCCAAGTGCTTGAGAACTTTAGAGGGCTCACAATTGTAGATATGTCAGGATTCACACTTGACTGCTATACCTTGCATCTCCAACCACAAAATTGCGTCCTGACACAGCACCGTGCGCTTGCACGTGCTGGGCTTGTAGGTCGGGTCGTCATCCTTGAAATATTTACTGCGGTGATTATTTTCTGCATTTCTTTGCCATGATGTATCAATGAAACACGAATGTTTGGGCATCGGAAAACTTATCGATAGAGCATGACGAAATGTGCCTAGGCTGTTGTTCTCAACCAATACATCAATCTTTATGTTCCGCATCATTTTGGTCTCAAATGCCCGCTTGTGTTGATGACCCTCCCAGTCACGGTTTCTTAAAGCACTACTTGAGGAAGTTTTGTTGCTCGGACTGGTCTCGCATGGCACATTGGAACGAACCGCTGGTCCAAATTCCTGCGAAATTCGATGGATGTGCCGTGGGACATTAAGCTTTTCATGTCATCTTAAGTACAGCCGACGAGCATTGTGAGATTCTGACAGTTTTTAAAACATCTGAAACATGTCCGGGAGAGAGTTCTCCTTGTACCCAAACATACATTATAACACTGTGAATACAATGCTCAAGCAAATTTGCGGCCATGAGAGATCAGAAGGCGAAACTCAATTGCATGGTGTTGGAATTATCACTCGTCACTCATGATGTGCCAAGATTGCCTTGTCCAAACCAGCCATTCTCCTATATCCAGGCTTTCTTCTTCGTACGAACAGCGTGCTTACCAAATGCAAAGATGAAGTCTTAACTGCAAAAATCGTAAACTATAAGGCCAAGTTAAGTCAACATATTTCAACGTGTAGAACTTATTTGTGCAACTCAAGGCATACTATTCAATCTCACAGCCACTATTTGCAATACCTCAAATGCGAGTCTTCAATCTTTCGCAGACTAAAGAACTTTCAAGATTCTTCCTGACAGCGTTTTCCAAGATGACATACTGTTTGCCAAGACGACAAATTCACCTCGGGTGAAGGTTGTATTGGCGGCGCTGAGGAGGCTGATGATTTGCGGCCGACCCAGGAACGAACAAGTAACGTCCCCACAACACACGCACCCAAGGTGAACCCGCAGGCGAAACTCCAGTACTGGTAATATTCCTTCATGTACATCCAACAATGCGTCCCTTCATATCTCCTCTACAGGAATCTGGTGACAAATTGTGCCGAATCAACAGGAACTCGTTCTTGGGGTATGCATTCCATTTGCATGACACAGACTTGCAGAGCGCGTTCTCTGTTCTGAGCTGCAACCTGTGTTTCGTTTCATTACCCTCAATCCATGTGCACTCTCCCCTTTATATATTCAGTGATGGTTTCTAGGTTCCACAGTGTACTTCTATCGAATGTCTTGCACGCACTGTGCATTGGTCTCCCACTTGTTAAACCAAACTCCTGGTCGTATCTGAAATTGGAAGGAAGAAAGCTTTCATTGTGGAGAAACTCCGTGATCAAGTCCAAGAGGAGACCTCAGAATGCAGCAGCACTGTCTAAAGGATTTGAACCAAAACACGGGTTGCGCAACTTCGTCAGCTCCAAGGCCAGGAATCTTGCAGGGGCAGCTAAATACTACATGAAAATGAACCCAAACAAACTAAGAATACAAATGAAACTCCCAAAACAAAATGCGAATCATCAGTGAGTGTTTAGGCGATTGCCACAGTCACTCGTTACGTATATAGCCTTACGTAAATTTCTCCCATCCATTATGATCCCTTCGGCATACGCCCATCGTAGCTACGAAAATTGAGACCAGTCTGCTCTAATGGCGACGTTGGATTTGCTAAGCGCGCGGCCAGTGACGTATTATGGGGCTGCATCCAGCCACCTGGACGGAAGGAACATCGAGTCGGGAGATTCTCACGGCCACATCGATACTAGCAGAATCGGGTTGTGACAGCTCTCGCCCCGGGTATGCGAAAGCGAATTCTTCAGTGAACTCTTAGAGCCATCATGATCACTGATTCGGCATGGATACAGTCAATTGGCTACTCGAATATAATCCGCCAAGCCACCTGTAACGGAAGTCTTAATTTTTGATTCCCAGACACTGATTGCTAGGGGCATCTAGACTGGATCTCAATGATCCTACGATTGAAACATGTAGACTAGTTTTATCGAATGAACGAGGTTGTCAATGTCTGGGGAAATGTCAGCATCGGTCCAATGGATATCGGATGTTGCGACCACAACATCTTATTATGGTTTGATCATACCATCCATGCACGGATAGCAGGTAACAGATGCGGCCACCATATGTGGATATGTTCCCGACCGTAGCAACGTGAATTTGCACGGCTGTCTTCGTTCACAGATAATGGCACAGATTACGCCAAATTAGTACTCTGGTAACGGCTGTCGTCGAATCTCGTTGGTACTCTCGCGGAACATCTGAATAGACGCTAGAAATAGACGTAGCGCCCGTGGCTGGCGGGTTATACCCACCGAATCAATCACGCGATATACGTGTGGTTCAAAAAGTTTATGTGGATGTCGGACAATATCGAATCCATCAGACGCTGTGGAAACAGGCTATCTACCCGTGTTCGCACTAAGTGAGCGGACTTTGTAGCCCGGAAAACCCACCCCACCCTGCCTCAACAACAGCAACTACTCATTTGACATCTTGTCTGGGCGTTCGTTGTTTCATCACAATCGGTGGCAGGTACGCGTTTCATAATACCTGGAGCGTTCTTACCAAATCGAGCGTAGTCTGAGAAACTAACATATCCAAGAGGGACAGCTACGAGAAATGAACATGAGCATCGTACAAGTAATGCAGTGCCTTCCCCTACATTTGCATTACTCTTGATATCGGTCGAGAAAGTACCGTAACCATTATGGCGATTGATCATGCCGATCGCCTGAACGATCACCATAACAGCTGTGAGTTGAAAGTTTATCATACTTATTGTTAGGGCATACACGAATCATTCGAAAATCGAAGATTAGCCTGCATGTCAATTAAAAAATCATCGGTCGAGACGCAGGTCCCATCGTTGTGGTTGTTTTGGCGTTGGTATTTTCACTCTGTGATCGAAAATAACCACCCAAGCCAGCATGGCCCTTGATAAATCATGGGTTGAGTCTTGATCATGGTGATTGTATAGGCGACTGGCGTAAACGCCTATCCAAGATAAACCACCAAGAGTGCATGGCATTTGATAAATCATCCGCGGACGCAGCTCCGTATCATAGGGGGTCAATGCCGGATGGCCTAGTTGGAAGGGCGACGACTATTGCCCGGGAGCTCCTGGGTTCGAGGCCCGACATCGAACTGCCTCGGTTGACGATTTCGCAATCTGAAGCCATCTGGATGGATGGCGGGTCATCATCGATTAGCGAGTGATTATACCAACCGCCTAGACAACCACCATGAGTGAGCTGGTCGTTCCATAGCTTAACGGAACTTGGAATCTTGCAAGCCGCATAACAAACGTCTTACCAACTACAATACTGAACATGGTCAACCCATATCCGTATGCGTACTCCCCAAGAAGACAGAAGGTTAGAAGAGTTTGTCTAATGTTTGGGTACCCTCTACCCTACCCGGCAGGTGTGAGCCCCCGATCGAAAGACGAACGCTGTCGATACCATATACTTTTTTCTCGATTCATCGTTACAAATCAGTCATGCCCGTGTGCTTTTGGCGCAGTACATGGCCGCGATGCCAATCGGCTAAAAAACCAACATGACAACTGTTGGTTCGAAAGTTTTAGCAGTTTTAGCTAGCCACCCTGCGTCGGAATCTGCACGTCGCATATTCGATACACTCGCTTTTGGTGCAGTGGTCAGGTTTGCGTCGTAACTTGCGCTTTACGGATTGAAATCTGGAAGTATTTTCTGTTTTCGAACCTACAACGGGAGACGTTCCGCTGGTCTTAAACAGTCCATCTGGAGTGAATTACTGGGGAGAATACCGACCGAGACCATCCAGATTCCCAGAAATCGGTCAAGGTCAACACGATCAGCCAACTTATGGGTGGAAAAGGCAATACCCATCCACCGAGTTCCCGGATGGATGGAATTTTTTCACGTAAAATAATACAACTCGTCTGGAAAATCTCGTTCTCGTTCCATACGCTTTCGGTTATCCAAAGTCCATTAGAACTTTGAACAAACTCAGAGTGTTGTGATCTACAAATTGTAGGCTCCATGTTCCCATTTTCCGTCGGCATTCCATAAGGTCTTGGGTAGAAGTTTGTTTGTACGAAGATCATGCATGCCCTCGTGTGTATTATCCGAAAAGTTCTATTCCGTAAAATCTGTAAACAACACGGAAACGAAGGTGTATGTGGTCACCATGTCGAGTGGCCTCGCCGGCGTCGGCTTGAAAGGCGCCTTGCCCGGGCATGCGGATATACTGCCTCGGTCGAAGGTAGATCAAGGGTCTTGTTGGGTTTACCGGTCCTCTTCGATGAGCGAGTGATCACACATATTGCTTGAACCCGTCTCCTCAATAATAATTTGTCGGCAGATGATTCATCAAAGGCCATCCTGGCTTAGCTAGTCAATTTCGAGTAGTGATTGATTATACCAGTCGTCCAGATCACCACCACACCAACTTGTGGTTCAAAGGTTTGAAGTAGATGTCCCAATCCTTCACTGCGCGAGTGTTTGAGAGCAAGTCTACGGGACAACGATGATGGCTAGGACCTAGCAGAGAGGGCAAAACCCGATGGCGTTCGGCGAGTGTGATCGTTATGTTTATGCCGCTGGCGAGTATATGCATCTTTGCCAGTAGATTCGTTGGAATATCTCCCTCGATTCCCTCGCCTGCGAATCGCGACCAAGATGCTTCGTGAAGGTCGGAATGTTTCATGCACTTTATTTTGGATACTTGAACCGGTGTGACGTTCGGGCACATTTCCGGCTAGGTTGCCTCAGCCTATATCGGAGCTTGCGTCCTTCACTGCCGTATTTTCACAATATTTATTGTCCACGCTCCTGCGAAAAGTATCGCGTCTGTTATATATGTGAGACACGAGAATTGAGACCTTGGTTCTCGTGCTATTTCGTGCACTCTCGGCGTCAAGTTGACCCACCATACACTGACATGCAGTCACACAGTCTAATCCATAGAAACACCAGTTACAGTAACGGTTCCATTGGAAGTGTTTCCAATGAGCATTATATTTCTAAAAAGAGTGAGAGGTCCAAGCCAGTCAAGGGTCCCTGGAACTCAGAGGTAGGTGCACACAGTTGTGCAAATTTTCTACACTGCACCACCCATATAGCGGTTTTGCGTTTTGATTCCGATACGCACACTGTCCAATAGTGAATGTTTACAAACATTGGTGCTTACATTCATGTTAGGGATTCGTGCAGATCGTAGTCTTTCTGCCCACTGTGCAAGACCACCTTCAGTTTTCCACTTACGAAGCGCAACCAACATGTTTCAGATCAACCGGTCCCTGACGATTTTGAGCTCGGTGTATTTTTTCCTGGATCCAACACGAGCACCGTGCTTCACTGATGCTTGATCGCTGTATGTGATCTGTGTACAACTGCAGGAAGATGAGCAGTTGAGCTGGTTAGTGCATCATTACGGAGCCCGCAACTGGTCACGGATTGCGCAAGCCATGAACGGACGTTCAGGAAAAAGCTGCCGTCTCAGGTGAGTAGCACGTTGTCACGTGTCGTGCGCTGAGCCGTAGAGAGTGAGCGTATGCTTGTGCAAAAGAGCCCGTCCATTCAAGATGTTGAAGGTAAGAGTCGTGGTGTGCAGGTGGCACAATCAGCTCGATCCGACAGTGCTCAAACAACCCTTCACCCTCTATGAGGATGCTATGATTATCGCGGTACGTCCTTAACATTTACGCTATGATGACGCTCTCATTGCCGTAGAATATCAGACAAAATTGTCATATAGTGGCATGCGGAACCCAGATGATGCAAGTCATATGCGAAGAGCGACATATGAACGGCACTGATGCAATAATTTCAGTTTGTTTGTGCTGTGCAACCGAATGTGCTGAAGAGTATTCTGTAGCAGATGCACGATCACTGCGGAAACAAGTGGGCAAGAATGGCGAGATATCTGCCAGGCAGGACAGACAACGCCATCAAGAACCACTGGAACTCAACTCTGCAGCGAAAATATCTGTGTGGTGACTATGAAAGGTAAGTGCATGTATTGTCATGTATGTATCTATTCAATTGTTGAATATCTCGTGCGTGACAGCGTATTGTTCGCTGTACAAATTTTGAGCCATCATGTTGCCATGATGGTTGTTTGGGTGACTGGTATGATCACTCGCTATTTTAAGATGAACTGCCAGCCCGCGTGGCATGAGAAACGTCATCGGGCGAGGCAGTACCTACCCATGTCGGGGTTTTGCTGTGAATCAAGCCGACGCCCTAACAAATTGGCTACCCAATAAAGAAGCTGCGCATGATATGCAACGTGTGGAAGGCTTGAACACGCTCTCCAAGTAAGTCTATTCATTCCCATACCATGGTGATGTGCTTCAAGCTGCAGGCTAAATATGTCGGACCTCAATACGATTCTGAATACTGAGGATTGCTGCAAGAACAGCGGCGATCCACAGTACTATCCCTTGGACTGCACTTCGCCAGATGTAAGAGCACGACACCTATCCATGAAGCACATTGAAATTTCATTGATTGAACCTGTGTACAAGTGTTCACGCTCCCAAAACATTGAGCTACGAGATTGCGCTGTTGTGCATCATGTGATGTGCAAGTTCATTGATATTTAGATTTGGGAACATCTTCTTAAAATTGTTGTGGGAATTTCTTTTGGTGTGCAGAGTGTCCTACCGTTCTTCAAACATCAAAGACAGCCATGTATCGCAGTGGCTCAAAGCAAGCGGCAAGCCTGTCGTAGCATCTCTTGCACGGATGGACAGCGAGCAAAGCTTCAAAAGACCACATCAAACGCATGTATTTATCGGCTCCCTGGTAATGAGGTGGATGTAGACCTAATACCTCAGAACAAGGGTTTTGTTACAGAGCACCTTCGTGCAGGCGCTGCGGAGACCTCACATCCTGCCAACTACTTTCCCTTGGTGCGATCACAGACGGCATAAGTTGGTCAACATGAACAGAACTTAGCATGTTGTATGTGGGGTAGACTGAGCATAATGAACAAAGTCTTGAGCTGATCTAAGATGCATATGTGTGTGTGCGTCTTGTCAGGGAAGTTGCAAAACCCCCTCCAACGACGGATATCTCGAATCGGCGCACACCTCTGAAGCATCTTCCGACAACTGTTTGCCTTGCCTCGAGCGCACCACGCAGATTCGCAACCCTGCTCAGGATAATGTAAAGTGTTCAGATTCCTCTGGCGACCTCGACCTGATCGACACACTCTTGGACACATATGCTTGCGCTTCATCTTTGCAATGCAACGAAACTGTGCATATGCAAGCAGAAATGGAACCCATGTGGTACAAGCACAGTTTATCACTGGCTGAGCAGAATGGATACTCAAGTGGGCATGGATTGGAGGAATCTGACACAGGATTGCAGCATTGGGGTTTGTCTGATCTGGATTCATGTTGCTCTCAAGGCTGGTTGAACATAACGCCGGCGGACTTGTGCGGAGTTCCATTCACGCCATTCATTGAGCCACAAGTTGATGTTGACCCGTTGAAGCAAACATGTATTGAACTGCCCTGGTAGTTGAGAGGCACTCTCCGTGCCAACAGACACTGAACGGAGATTATCATCAGGTCTCACATAGAGCTATAGATATATAACTGCAGTACAATCAATGCAAGCAAATGCAAACAAAAGGTTGAAGAAACCTAACATTGTTGCTTTCATGACAGTCCTACACTCTGAATAGGAAAAGATTTGCTGATACTGATGAACTCAAAAGGCTTGTCTTTTCGCTCAACAATCTTGCACAACATTGAGTTTGTGCAATCCATGCATGGATTGCGCGCCTTGTATCCTTGCCCATCGACAACTCATCTACATACAAGTGAAGTGCATTTTATGTGGCTTTGTGAAATGGTCCAATGTTGTACAATGATCTCAAAAAAACTGATGCCATCATTAGTCAATGTATTGCAACTTGTGTTTTCTCGGATATGCTGTGGAAGGATTGTGTAGATGTATGCCAGATGTTGTGGATGTCACGTGGATTTGCTGCAAGTCCCTCTGGTATGTGCGTGGATTCTAATCAACAAAATCCATTGCACGGAGATGACTCAGGGTCTTGAATATACCGGTGCTAGCGACAGGACATTTGCTGCACTGCCTTAGAAATTTCGAAGATAGGTATATCCAGCATTAATGAGGTTTCATCTTCGCAATTGGTACTTTCATGTATGTACTGCCCTGTTTGTGGAATCGACTTATACATACTCAAGCCGTGACCACAGCCGAAAGCTGCTCGCACAGACAGCTGAGTGTTGCCATGGAATTGACAAACCCTGCTTCTGCAGTCTGCTTGGTACCGTCTCGTCTAGAAATTAGAGACCACAAAACTATTCAGTCACACAGATGAAACCGCTTACCTCCGGGTGCCTCTGCGTATCAAGGGTTTACCTCGGTGTGCAAAATGGATCATGTCTTCCATTTGCTAAAACACAAGTTTGGACATAGAACGTGAACATCCTGTAAAGTATGGTAAATTGGGCCATATGAGGCAACAAGAACACGTACATAAGTATATTAGTGTCCGTCAAACCAACCCTCCATGTGCGGAGGGTTCACGATTATAATTTCATGTAGTGTCCATGACACCAAGATCATGCAGCACCATGCCATCAACATGTCCAAATATCCTTTCCTATACGTCACATCTCGTTGGTACTGTCGTGGAACATCTGCCTCGGCGCACGCTG
>NHOP01000533.1:0-14468 GCA_018697155.1 Pyramimonas parkeae | reverse complement strand
GGGTTGTATACAACTCAAGAATTAGTTGACTTTCCAAGCATCCTTGCATTGTCATGATATATTTTTTTTTGAAAATCATCCAGCTTGGGATGTATGCTGGGGTGATGGAACGTGCTAGTACTGTACTCATGTTGTTTTCACCCAGAAGGTGTTTACACCCCTGTATGCTTGGGTGAACTCCTGCTGGTCTTGGTAGTATGCTTGACTAGGTCAGCTCAGTCCAAACCCAGCCCTAAAGTGCATCCTGAAACTATGTCATGAGTCAGGAACAATGTTTGGATGTGATGATTGCCACGAGTGTTCGTGTAGATGAGTGGGTGGCGGATTGTTTTGACCACCTGCCCAGCAATGTGTGCTCACACGCCAGCGTTGTGCCTAGCTGATGATAGGATATAGCCATACGGCACAATCTTTGCGTTGATACTGACAAACGATAAAGTACTCAAGAAGTTGTCGCAATTGTTTTTGCAACCAGGTACTCTAAGGGCTCTAGATGTGTATATGATAGAGCACATCAGCTCTGTTGTGCGTCCTGTTTGCGGAACACAATCGTTGCATATGGAAGGGCATTTAAACGAATCAACCATGCGATCGTGCAGGCTGATTCTGTGCCTCCTGATACGCGTCGCCCTCTTTCATCCTGTTGTTCAGGTATACCAATTAGAGGATAGGTGGCTGCACCCAGAGCTCAAGCATCTGGTTGGGATCGTTGGCGGGCTCGCAAACTCTCCCAGCATGTCCGGTTCCAGTCCCGGCGCAGCAGGTACATGAGCGAAGGAATGCGTACAGGCAATACCGCACACCCATCTGTGGGTTTTGTTTCAGAAGTGCATACTGCTGACAATGTGAGTTTGATTGGCTATCCAAGTATTGCTGATCGGCGACGTGATATAGCTCTGAGCGCGGCGGTACCTGTTTGCGAATATGGTCATGTACATGTGTGTCTGCGTTTCAATCGCAAGCCTCGATGTGCGCGTTCGATGCGTTTGTAGACACTTCTGATCCTGTGCCATCCTCCCTGTAATCTTGAAAGAAGTGGTGCTGTGCTTTGAGTGTCCATGGCAATCTTGTTGGTTCCCATTGCAATTCATGCTGCAGCGAGGTCCAGGAATGGGGACAAACACGAGAGCTGGAAGGATCGTTTAAGGATTCGGATTCTGCTTTTTCCTCCGTGCCCGTAATGTTTGAAACACAACTGCGCAAACGCTGTCCATGGCCACATGGTTCCGCCACTGCACCCTCTTGTAAATTGGATTGTACTTGGGCCCAGGATGTTGAAGGATGGAAGTTACTGAGTTTGCGAGATTTTCTCTGACAGCCTCCCTCTGCTGGAACAGGGGAAGCGTTGAGGCAGTTGAAATCCCGCCTGCCGTCGCGGCCAGCTGGGATTTTCACGTGTGTACCATATACACAATGCCAGATCAGTCATTCTCCGACGTTGGGGTAGTTGTTATGTTGGAAGTCATCCATTTTGCAGTACAGAAGCCAGCACCTGGGCATGACTGTTGGTCATGTGTGCTTGCCTCAACTCAGAGTGTATTTGAAATGCAGCTTGCAATAAATATAGGGCACTGTTGCCGTACATGAAATTGTGTAGCAATCAAATGACTGTTTTGCACTTATCTTTTCCTACAATTATCATTGTTGTTTCAGGATTCCAGTTTTCACGGTCGAGTTCTGCCATCTTCTTGCAGAGGAGCTGAACCACTTCAACGACTCACGCATGCCCAAAGCACGACCAAATAGCATGAACAAGTATGCGCTTCTTCAATCAACAAGTTCAAATATCTTGGCATACGCAGCATGTTCATGACTCTCATGTGTTTAGCATTCCCCAACTCAAATGCCTTGTCGGCAATTTAGTTAATTTAGTCCATCCTTTTCATATCTGCATTACTCAGGCGTATTTTCTTGCAAGGAAGAACCAGTGTGCGTGTTTCTAGCGTGGCATGATACATCTCTTATTGGTGTATGATCATTCCATCTTCCTCAATGCCATGTTACCTGGCTGGGCCCAAAATCGATCTACTAGTGGAAACTCTTGGGGCGTATATTTTGTCCAGCTACGGAATTCTGCTTGAGGAACTGGGCTTCTATCCAGGACTGTTGAACCCGCTGTTGGAGAATTTTGTTCGTCCCATTGCCGCTGTGTTATACCCAGGTGCGTGCTGGTTTCCTATCGTAAATTGTTGTTCTGGTCTGGTAGCCCAATAGCTATCATCAGTTTTGCCTTATGAGTGTTCATGTCGCACGCTATACTGATGGATACGGAATATGTTGATGGATTGGTTGACACCTTTGAATCTATTCGCGATTATTTCCACGTCGAGGTTCATCGTTCATCTTTTGCTCAGTGGATAGAGTGACGCTTTGCTGTAACCTAGGTGGTTGGAAAATGGCCTTGTGTGTGACAAAGTGTCCTCGGTGATCTATCTTCAATGATGTTGGCATGCTGATCTACTTTGATCACTAGCGCAGCAGTTGCAGCATCTACAAGCGTATCTGTACTGCTGCCTTCCTGCGTATTGACAAGGTATTGAGTCATTCAGGGACTGCAGGACCAGTGTCCTTGTGTTCCAGTTTCTGTATTTCGGCATGTGTGCCTGTCTGGGTACGCAGATCTTGAGGCTCATCTCGTAGCGTCAGCACTCATCACGGCCTATTGCCCTTTGGGTGGAATCAATGTCCCTTCTTGTACAAGTACGCGCACATGTGGTTCTACGGGCATGTTTACTGGAGTCCTTGGGCATTTTACTTCGCATTCCTCTGAAATTATGCTTTGACTCTGCCCGTATGGGTTGAGCCATTTGTGCTTGGTTGCCGTTGAGCTGTTGTGGCGTTCAGTTTATGGGCTTGCTGATGTGGCTCATCGCCCACCAGTTAGCAGCCATATCTGAATACAACAAGATACTCAAGATCTTGTGTTTCCGATGTGTTGTTTCGTATTGGATGTCAGATATCACTCAGGCTTACGCCCAATTTATGCTCTACAAGGCAGACTGCGCAGTTTTGGTGGTCAGGTGTCGGAACACACCCGCCTTAACTCGCACAAGAAATTCGCATGGCTGTGTGGGCTATGACCCATCATACCAATTGCCTATGATGCTGTCAGCTTCATTCACAATGCAATGATATGTTGGGGGGTACAGGTCGTGGATATGGCTGTTGATGATGTTTCCATCTCAATTGCAGGGGCATGCTCAAGCAGCCAGCACATTCATTTGGTGTGGGGATGTGGGACAGACTACGGCGGTGCTACACTCGACCATCAGCGGGCTTTTGTAGTGCGCTACCAGGAGGATGAAGACGTTGACCTTGCATACCACTACGACGATGCAGAGGCGAGTTTGCGCGCGTACATACATGCGCATGTATTTTTTGTGTTCATTTGAATGTGTATGACATGTGCATGTGTTGGTATGTGCGGCATGCAGCATGAATATTTTTCTGAGTCAATGATCACTCTCGGTGTATGTGATAGGCTGAGAATTGTCAAACGATCCAATCAATCGCGTTTTACCGGTCCCGCAGTGCGATACCACTAGCATAGCACGAGCCTGGTGGTTACGTTATTGCATGTGAGTACGTTTGTGCGTTTCCATCCTTCTGTGGGAACAGCTGGTGATCATCCCCTACAGTGCCTTGTTTTCAAGTTCTGATTTCAGGCGTGGATCCCGAACCAGCTGGATAGTACGATTTATCTGGAATGGGATTTTCACTATGCTTGGGTGCAATGATGTGCTTGATGCTATCCAACTTTCGTTTTTGTTTGCATATAGGACATCCGCATGTAGATAAAACATTGGGATGAGTGAATTTCTACATGCGAAAGTTAGTGAATGTAACAAAACAGTGTCTTTTGGATGAGTGTGTTTATACACCTAGTTGAGCCATATATGTGAGCTTGTTGCATATGGGATGTCGTCGCCTTTACGTTGGATCCTAGGCAAATTTGTTGCCGCATGATATTTCCTACCAGCCTCAAGCACGTAAGGTTCTGTCTACCAACTTTTCAGTGTATGTGCCCATGTTCATGCTCATTGCTTACCATTTTTCTTTCTGAAGAGTTGTTGTTATGTCTGCCGATAATCACACAGTAAGCTGTCGAACATAGTCTAGGAAAATATCCCTCTGTTGGCCTAGCTTCCAGCAAATCTCCATTCAAAGATGTTGCCAGATAAAGAGAAGTCTTTAATCGCCTTTGAGACTCACTACCCCCAGGCGCCATTAATCGTCACGAAGGAGAGGCGAGTACATGCGAATGAAAGTTTGCACGGTCCCATGAGTATATGGTGTCCAATGACCTCATATGGCATGAAATCTACTCAATGCAATATTGATGCTTTAGAAGTTTCTGACAATGTGCAAAGCAGAATCCCGAAAGATGTAGCAAAACAGAACACCACATGACATGATGATTGTGACGATCACTCGTTAATTGAAGACGATCCGCCAGCCAGCGCGGCCTCTGATATATCGTTGGTGGTGGCATGCCGGCGCTTGCACCATGTACATCTACCACTTGTACCCAACTCATCCCGTTTGGATCTGAGTTAATGCTTTGTTCACGGTTGCTACATTTCATGGGTAGCTTTGAATATGTCCGCAATTCTCCAACAAATTCAAGGTGCCTCAATTATGGTTGATGGGTCTGAGCCCATAATGTGTGATTACATTTATGGTATGCTTCCCACACGAGTCCGACTGTAGGTGTTGCGCATCGCGTACCATCGCAATGTCCATGATCAGCACAAGCACCTGGCAAGGACTGCACGATGCGGCCTCCTGGAAAACAGTACTCTATGTCAAAGCATACGTGACGGTCATGGTATGCTTGGAAGATGGCATTGTGACATTTTCTGGTTCCATCTTCTGCTCAGTAGACAACTCTCTCCGTTTAAGGTTGAATATATGCAGACATTGCACTTGCTCGCACTGGACTTTGTATTTGTTCCGATTGCTCTGGAATGAACAGAGACTGTGCATGCATTTTTATTGGCGAATCAATGATCAGGTCTGAGGCGAACGCACGAATCAATGAATCTCAAATTATGGACATTTGGTACTTTGTCACGTTTGAAAATAGATTTACATCAATCCAGAGGAAGGCCAATGGATGGACACATCAACATGACTGTGGATTCCTTTATATGAGTAAGCACCAAGTAGTATTTTGCATGCTCTTTGGCTCCATGTTTGCCAACAACCGGCTACGGGTCTACGCATGCTCATGCCACACCGCAATGTGGAGTGGCCATTTTGCTTCACTTTGCCTTACCTTGTTCTATTTGAGTGGGCGTGCTTTGACAAAGATCTGGTATCTGCAACGATTTGGGTCTTCAACAGATTCATATGCTACCATTTATGCTAATTCCTTGGCAAAGCTGCATGCTTCTTTCAAAGTGTATGATTTTTTCCAATAGTTGTATTGAATGATTAGTATGGATGATTTTTATGTCATGCTGACACTTCATGCGTTATAATTTGATTTACACTCATCCTTTCAATCTACCCAACTCGATTTGGGATGCATCAGGGGCGTGAGACGTACACGGAGCGTCCAAAACAGATATCACAATGCAAGATGTGCTCAGCTGCAGGTGACGTTGAACGTAAATCTGGGTGTGGACTTCGAAGGAGGTGAAGTGTTATTTGGTGCGATGAAGGATGCACCTCTACAGGACCATCATCTTCGCCATGCGCATCAGCACATCATGGCATGCCCCTTGGTGCAAGCGCTAGTCATTTTTCTCGCTTGCGCACCAGCTGATGTAAACTCTCTAGTCACGTGCCTTGATTTGAAAAGAGTTCACAGCAGTTTCTGCTATACTTGCTGGTGATGGTCAGTACGATTGGCAGTTAATTTACGCATCCTTGTATCCAGATGACTATGTTATCATATTGTGAGATCTTGCATTCCACGGGTTTACAACCAATCGATGAACCTGAATTTTGCAAACTTGTTCCTGCTGGCGCATTGTGATAGGTGATTTGTAGGTTACCGATGATGCCGTTAAATGTTTGCATTGGGTGAGCTTGCTGATGGCGTGTGCAAAGTTCAGGGTTATGGGATATTGCATCGAGGACATCACATGCACGAAGCTGCACCGCTTGAAGGGGGCCTGCGTTTGAACCTCATCATGTGGTGCAGATCACGAACCGTACGTCGAGCCAAATGCCCCACTTGCGGAAAGGGGTCAGAAGATCGTCAAGAAATAATTGTTGGAAACATGCATTCACATGGCCAGTAATGTTCCAATATTAGCATGCATCATGCATATTGAGAACATATTACGCTATAGCTTCTCATATCTTTGAATGTTTGCTTACTCGAACACCAAGCATCACACCTCATCATGGTGTGCAGGGTGTATGCGCTGTATGATGATTGCATACTCATCATGTCAGTCGATGTTGCATGTGTCCGTGTAAGTGTGTGACAAGGTATTCTGTGCATGAATGATATCCACATCAACTATACCCAAGGATAGTTTCCATTGCCATGCACAAACCCCAATCCAGACGTGTAAGGGTTGGTTTAGGAATCCTTACTATTGATGCAAACTGAAACTGCATTCTAGTGTTTCTTCTTCGTCGAAGGGTTCAAGTGTATGCATCCCATCAATCAATATTCCTCACTTTTTTCTTGAAGCAATTTAGTCCTTAATTTATTTAGCAAAGCCTTAACGTTCTGGGAAAACAAGAGGTTTATTATTTTTCATTTTTATCAATTTTGATTTCATTTTTTAAATCGTGCTTGACACAACATCATGCAAAGAAAGAGTGTGACTGCTAAGTTAGTGTGTATGAAGAACAATGCCTCGCACAGGCTTGGCTCGAATTGTGGTGCAGTTTGAATTGAACCTGCTTTCCTTTGTAGACACTTCAACTCTCACGTTTGTTATTTCCCCCTTAAGCGCTTTCATTGCTTGGTGCAATCAAGCGAACTCTCCAAGAAATTTTTGGATGAATTGCGGTTAGCATGTTCCAAGGTGCGTTTAATGTTTTCTGCGCATAAATCTTGCGTTCAAACTCGGTGGTGTTCATTCCGAAACCCATTTCTTGGTCTTCCCAAGTGGATGATGCCAGGGAAAAATATCTGCCCGTTGCGCTCACGGTACATCGGAGGGGCCGTTTGAATCAACGAAACCAAATGACCAGATTGCATGGTACGTGTTCACGGTTGATTTCCTCGACATGCCACGAGTGCTATACATGCATGCGTCTAGTGAAGACACGGTCGTGCCTTCACTAGACGCATGCATGTATAGCACTTCAACATATTTGCGTTCGTGCCATCATGTGGCTGCTGGTGGGCAACTATTTCATAATTCGATTCACCTCATCGCGATCACACATCGCGACAAGGGCATTTCGCAACATGATCTCGAATTTCTCTCCACGTGTACAACTGATATGGGAGGAATCCGTTTAGGATCCGAAACCAACTTCAGACCACGAGCGCAGTCGTCCCCAAAAATCCTTGCAAGCGATGGGGTTGACTGCCATCATTTGTAAGCATCGCCAAGAATTCATACCGTGGTGGGATTTTCACGCCACACATTTCAAAGAATGCAAATCGATCGTCGGAACGCACCCCGATCGTTTGGGTACGGTTGTTGGTTGCGCAGCTTGTGACCTGAATGTCGCAGTGGTTTCGTAGGCTCCCTAACTCAACATTACAAATGTCAAAGCGGATGTGCGGTCTCCCCAATCGTCACTCTGTACTGGCTTGTAGGTGGGATATTCAAGATTAGACATCAGTCGTAAGACATGTTAGGTAATGTAGTGGGACCTGTGAAACTTCTTGAATTCGTGATATGTATTACAACACGGACAATTTTAGATGTGCATAGGCTGGACAATAAAGCCAGATGAGTTGGACATGTTACTCGGTTGAGAATGTTGATGGGCCTCTAAGCGAAGATCATAATACCCAATGTTTTTCGTCGAACGCAATTGGGTCAGCAACGGTAGGCAGTGCATGACGTCACTTGAATTTGAATTTCATGTCGTCTCGCATGATTTGTATGTCGGAACGCGATCAAGAACGAGATCGAGAACGCGTTCAATAATCGCTTCCCTATCGTTTGCCCGTTGAGATTTTGGGCAACACGTCTCAAGCAAGCGTCTATGTACAAACGCCTTAGGTGCGTCCTTACCTGCGAACTAACCTTAGGGATTTTTTCGAGAGTTTCGATTTCTCCTCTGAAGTACTGTTTACTTCATGTATCTGTAGGCAAAATCTCATTAACCGTTTACACATACGAACTGTTTCCATCCACTCTAAGGTGGTATCGGAAACCCTCGTGTCGCATTTTGTTTCTGCTGCAATATAGTCAAGTTGGTGATAACGTCTGAGGCAGACGATATTGCAGTGTTTCGATGCACACAAAATTGTCGAAGCATTCCTAGTCTCTCGTACGAATATAGTGAAGAAACGCATATCAGTTTGCAGAGGTGAGCGCTCTCTTCCTCAACTAGGGTTAGGCGATATGGAACACCATGTTTCGCGAAGGTGAGCATGAACGGAGTCACTTAACCGTGGTTTTCTACGCAAGTTGCTTGCTTTAGTGTGCTACACGTTTATCACAATTACTGTTTCAGGTGCACAATGGCTCTCACAAAGGGGTTGACAAGACCTTGTTACACTTGTCAGATAGTTCGTTGAAGACAAGCCCTGTATCCGCAATTCTTGAAAGATCAGCTGAATCGAGACCGCTTTCGAAATCTTGTGCACAGACTATCCCACAGTAGTGTGTAGGATCTTATGGAGATGTCTTGATTGAAGAACCACAAGGGTTGCAATTGCCTGGTGAATTTTCCAGCTTTCAGGGAAAAGTTCTTTTCATGATATTGTAGGATATGAACAAGCATGGAGTGTCGTTTATAGTTATTCGTACATTCCATGCGCTTGTTGTGTCGCTGCATTGGCTAGTTTCCTCGAGACCGCACGCGGACTGTCGACTGAGACGAACCCATGAACAGCCAAACTTCCATCAGCTTGACCTTGGTGCATGTTCGCGTGACATGGTGTTTTACGATGAATAATCGTGAAATGAATCATTATGCAAATCAAAGATGACGTACGAACATCATCATAGTGTTTTATTAGTGCTGTTTGGCATGTTCACGTAGTTCTAGTTAACAGACGTCGGTCAACGTTTATGCACTCTAGCACGCCGAAGTGCAGCGTTTCGTTAAATTTTTGATCGAAATCCCCCGGAAGAAGGATGACATATGCACATGTACTTTTTTGCACGTATCTCATCTCAAATTTATAAAACGAATAGGCTACTCGACTATTCAGAAATGCTGCCTTTTTGTGCCGGATGTTTTTTTTCAAACATCCGGCAAAGCCGACGTTTGAAAAACGTTACGCGTCCTCAGACCTCGTCTACGTTGTCTTCCGTGGATAATGGTGGTGTAGCGACGTTTACAGCGAACATTCTACTACATGTGCATCCTGATATGTTTTCAGATTGATTTTCCTGCCTCAAGCCAAAGTGCTAGAAGTATCTTGTTTGGCTTTGTTGGTGACCCACTCTTGGGGCAATCTTGTGTACGCGCCGGTGGTGCTACAGGTTGACTGGTGGAAATTTCGTGATTTTCTGAAAAGGACCTTTCCCCCTGGAATTCTCAAGGTAGTGTTTATTTTTCGTCATGGCTGGAATCTTCGCTATTGTTCACAATTCTACTGACGTGGGCGCCGGAATTTGCACCGACACAGCCGAGCTAAACTAGTATGAAGTCAATTTATACCCAGCGACCTCGCATTCATATGTTCGTATTGACCTTCCTATGATTGCATGGAATAGTTGCCTTGGTCATGGATGGTACCAGGGTCGATTTTTCCCTTTTGCAAAGGATAACCTGCTTGCCCTGGTGGTGCATTCATTCGCCACGCACATGGCTAGTGACGCGTGTGTCTCAGCAATATTCGCAAGCCGCGATTCTAGACTCGCGTTAAATTTCTCGAGATTTTCACGAACATACAGCATCAAACACAACTAAGCCGTTTTGAGCATATCAAGTTGGCTAGTATCTTCAACCTCAAAGACTTTTCTTGGATGTACGGTTTGCATGCCGCTCCAAACTGGGTGCTGACGTATGTACTTTTTCAAACCGTTGCTGTTCTTGTCGTTCATCCTCCACATTAAATTCCGCAAACAATGTGGTTCCGGTTGTGTCGCACTTGCTGAGGTTTTCACAATTTATTCGGTTAGGGTTGACGTTTTGTCGTTGATGGTTGTGTCGAAGTTTCGATCGAAGTTCCGAAGCGTCCTGACCTCATACTTTCTGTTCCCCATTTCAAATTCGTAACACATTTTTGTTGAACGTGTTACGGGAATTCCAATTAGAAGTCACACGCGATCTCCTTGGTGGTTGAGTGAACAACCACCTACAGACACATTTTTCTGCCTGACACTCGAGAGGGAAATCATTAAGACTGCTTAAAAAGTTATGTAGGTATTGGTATGTGGACGAACGATATGGAGGGTTTCTATATGATCGTTGAGACCTAAAGTACTTGATTTTGAACGCATCTGTGAAATGCAAACGTGCAGTAGTGTACGTATGACGCACCTGTAGCTTGGAAATTACCTCGAAACGAATCCGCGAGTCGTGCGCTTCTTCGGTGTGAAACCACAACTCGGAAGGAACTTGCAGTTGAAGCATGCAGTTTAGCAGGGAGGGCCTAGCACAAACGCTTTCACTGTCCATGGGCTTCACCTCAAGAGTTCAATGTGTGAATGCAGTTTTACGTTCAGAAATCGGTATCAGCCTTTCGTCTGTTTTGCATAAACCGCTGTATAATGTTTTCTCGATATGTGATGTTATTTTGTACGTCTCGTCGACGTACATGACGCGCCGAGCTGAATCGAGCCAAGGTGTGCGATTGTGTGGGTGCGATTACGCGTCCGCGTTTGGAATTCCATGCGCGCATGTTCCTTTTTCATTCAGCGGCCCGCGCAGCGGAAAATACAGTTCGGTGCTACCCTATTTTGGCTTCGCTTCTTGTCTGCTGAGCAGCATGTACATTGTGCAATGGACAACACTGTGCAGTCCATTCTACATTGGATTGAAATTGAATTTAGCTGAAACCAGAATTTGATTGATTTGTTTGGTTGGCTGATGTGCAGTTGTGAAGCTTATCACGTACATGGTAGCTGCGATGGAGCAGTGTTACGATAAGCTGGATTCGATGTGCAGTATTTTTGAAGTGTGCGAACCTGAATGGGACTGCTTCTACCTTGATCTCAATGGTTTCAGTGATGAAGCAGTATCAGGACACACATTACAGGTATGATATGTTGGGATCTGTAAAGTACATTTCCTTCCATTGTGGATGCATTTAATCAGGAAAATATGCACCCGGATAAGCTTTACCTCACCATTTGGTCTTCAGCTGTGGACACATTTAGTCGTAAAATCTAATGGATGATTTGTGAATCTGGATCACACATCAGTATCCGTAACCTTAGCAAATTGAAGCTCCATGCTCGTGCACCTATTGATGTGGTACTGAATGTGCATGTGCTCTGTGTTTATGGAATAGGGTGTCTTCGGGGATGACCAGAAATGCGAACTGCTAAACCGAGGTAATCAGAAGTCGGTCTACAACACCTACGACTACACTTGCAAGGCAACTTCTCCTAGCAACCACAAAATACCAAATTCCAGAGCGACAAGGTTAAAGGTCTGTAGTCCTTCACTTTTTCTCCATATTATCTGTATGTGATGGTTGTTTTACTCTTTTGTCTCGTGCTCTTTTGAGGATCAAATATTGTAATGTCAGCAGATGCAATGTCTGACTTGCCTGTCCTGTGCCATGGCAGACGGAAGACCATACCAATTTTTGTTCTGCAGTAAACCGAATGTCCTCTCCCCTGTGCCCCTCACCAAATGGGCCGGTTACACCTGCGGACGCTGTGGATGTGATGCGTCCAAAGCTTGCTACGAGCCCAGTTCCTCTAGATGGTGCGATGTATACACATTTGGGTGTCGTTGAATCTTGTCGTTTGTGAAGTTTATGTTTCAAAACTTTTGGTGTATTGATGGAGTTAGTGTGTTTGAGTAGTTCGTTCAGGAAACAGTCATGGCAGCATCGTTGGATAAATGCATTACTGGTGAGACGTGTCATGAAGATCCTTGGAGGAACGAAAAGCCTGGCTTGCAATGTTTTCATTGTTTGACTTCCCGTTGCCTTCAAGGTTATATGGCGTCGTTGCTTGGCTGTTCAATATGTTGTAACTCTTGACTCCTGCCAGTAGAAATATGAGGTTAATGCAGTTTTGCCTTGGACAGAAAGTATCACCAATGCATATGTTATTGTTACCTCAGAATCAATAGAGTAACCGGATGTTGTGCCAATGCAGAGACCAAGCATGGAATATTTGCCGATTGTCCGGGCGCCATCAGTCTGAACATAAGCTTTCCAGGCGTTGTGTCTGTTGCTTCGGATGCGATCTCCTGCGATGCTGCTGCCACGGCACCTCCTATGGCCATTTCTCATGCTGCCACTGAATGCTTTCCCACCCTTACTCCAAAGCTGTTTTCCGGTACTTCGGAGGTGCTCGGGGACAAGTCGCTGCCAACAACCAACCGTGAAGTTTCGCAAAAATGCCACGTTTCCAGGTCACATGCCACAAAGCTGCCTCCCACCGTTGACACCAACAATTCAGTACAGTGCAAGGTGGCCGATCCTCCTCAACAGGTGACATCAGGACGTCGCTGCAAGACTATGGATGCGAACGAGCCTCAGAAATTTGCTGATACTGTAGCCAAGTAAGTCCAATGTGTGAGAAGGCCTGTCACCAACGCAGAGGATGAAATATCTTACGAATTAAGTTTGCCCTTTATTCGTTTTGTGCAAGCGCGTGGAAATGTTAAGGGAAGGGAGGTAGGGCGGAATGTGCTGTTCGCTGGACTGTACTTCACAAGTACCTCATATGCTAGCCAGCAACTCATGCTCTTAGACTGACTCTACGGTGTAGGTTGTGCCCGGTATTTTCTCTCGGGTGTGCTATTTTGTGTTTGCTCTCATTCGGATTCCATCATGCCTGAATTTGGTCCTTGGGCTGGAATGTACCTCATATTGTCCTTCAAGAGAGGGATGCCCACTTTTTGGGCAGGCCTTATATCCCTGTGCGTATGTGCCAGAACAGAATTGCAATTGCTCCCATCCTGAAAGTAGAAGCATGTGTGAATGTTCTCCATGGGTATACTATATTTAGGGTTTCCAAACTTCATGGGTTCGCTGAATCAATGCATATAGCGATTCGACTTCTAGATTAGTTGTCATTTGTGCAGGCTCATTAAGACCAGGGCAAGCTCGCATTAAACCACGTTCGACTTGGCACATCAATTTGTCCTATCACGCTATTTGCATTTGACGTTGTGCTTATTTGATTTGTGACAATCTTGTTCAGAAGGGGTGCATAGTTGTACATCGCATTCTTGAACGACACTCAACACAGACATCACACTCCGTTGTCTGCCCGAGGTGATGACATGTAGATGGTGCCACGTCTTTAGACGACTGGACATAAGGTGATCAGCACGGTGTTTTGATGAGGATCAAGTAGAGGTAGTTCTTCATTCCTGGATCTATTGTTTTGATTTTGCAATTGCCCCTGTACAAGACAATGTTGTCACATACTGGATATCAGCATTTAGCCAAATTAGCATGGCTTGCCATCCGTCTGTTCGGGGTCATGGCCCTTTGAGGAAGTTGGATTGGAGTTCAATCGTGGGGTGAGCCTCTCATTTTCCACATCTATACAAAATGTAGGCTTCATGCTTTCTGGGACACGACCCATATTCGACGTGCATTTTACTAACTAAACAGAATCCCAGACTTTCGAAACGCCATCAGCGAAGATATCGCCACGCATGTTCCGACACAAAAATGGATTCCAAGCAGGAATTGGAAGTGTGACATGTGTAGGGCCCGATGGTTGATGTGGTGGATCTCTATGCAGGATAGCACCATTTACAGCTCCAGAGCGTCACATTGCGCGACAGCGTACGGCTGTCCAGCCATTTGTTGCTGAGTCTAGTTCCGATTTTAATCGACGACGCAGCCAGGAGCGAGAGAAGGTCCGTCTGGCAATTCGATGATATTTTGCTTGTATGATGTGTTTTCAATGAGTGGCGCTAATCATCGCTTGTGGAGAGTAGGAGGATGATCAAAACCAGTACTACTGTTGTTGTTTACCATTGCGCGATAGTCGCAGATTCCTGCAATCAATAGCGTTTGCAGGAATCTGTGAGGAATTCTCTTTCGACGATGTATTTTTGGGTTTCTTTGATAAATCAATTCAACTCAATTCAACTCGTGATCGAGAAACGGCTACAGTATGTACATACTTGTTCAGTCCACAACATACAAGCCTGCAGGAAGTTGGCAGTTCAACGTTTATTCAGTGGACATGACTGTCAGAGGAACAATATGTGCCGAGTGT
>NHOP01000532.1:0-14474 GCA_018697155.1 Pyramimonas parkeae | reverse complement strand
TTTGGCCCATGGTGCCATCCATGACCATACAGCATGCATGCGCAAATCATCGAACATGCAGCGGATCCCGGATTTTGCAGACAGGAAAAGTATATGAAGAGCACTTTTCCGGGAGGCCGGTAGCCCAAGTGGCATGCAGGGACCTGCCGAAGGCTTGCCACCAACCTGGAAGGAGCTGGCGGAGTCAGGTTGCTGTGCCACCTGCCACATGTGCGCACACGCATAGGGCATGATTCAAAATCCTGTGCTCAAGCTTCTTCTGGACTCTGTAGTGTACCGAGATTCTGAGCATGGACCGGAAGGGTTGATCGAGTGAAAACAATAGAATGTTGTTGTCGCAATAGCGCCTCTACTGACATTGTTTGGAAATATCCTTGCTCCCATATCAATAGTACCACTTCAATATGGCAACCGGTCTATCCCCAAACATATTTTCCGTGAGCACGCGTCCTATTGCGTCAGCCAGCAGCATGCATGATTAACATCTTAGTATTGATGACGAATAAATGAATCACTGGCATACATATATTGCAACTTGGGCTCACTATGGTAAGGTGCAGTTCGGCAATATATGAGATGACTGGTAAGTACGCTTCTTGATTGCATCAGACTCATGATGACTGAAACTTATCTCCTTGAATAAATTGAGCACATTCCTGTAGTAACATCTGGCAATATTAGTGATTTTATCTGGGATTTTGATTTTGGGCAAGACACTGACGACACGCGCCAGTGGGAAAGAAGCGAAGGATGGAATACAACGTAGCAACAACGTAACATGACGAGCTTGTGATATGAACTACACCAATGCATTTCAACTTGGTTTTGTATTCTATCATCCAAGAATCTGCAGCAGACATTCTAAGTAACCATCGTGAACTAATCTTTGAAGACGTGTCAGCAAGCAGAGCTCACATGCCGGCATCCAACTGCATAAGATACAGAATAGGAGTTTGTTTCACATGGATTTTCACGGATCAGCACTGTCTGGTGAGACACGATCTCCTCGGACCACGTGATCTGTGTGTTGACTTGATACACGGAGTTCGAAGCTTACATAGCGCAACAATAGAACTTAGCGCGATTCAGTTGATATGGCTCCCCGCCCTTTTGGACAGGGTCATGTCCCTATATACATATTGTATGTGAGATGTTCGACACACCAACACAACGAACTCAAACACATCGCACCTCAACAGAGGCGTCCGCGTCGGAGGGCACGGAGGAGCTGGTAACCGTCAGCTGGGCCCGTAGCTGCACCAGCATACTCTGTACGAAACATCCCGCGTAACACCCACAGATTTCACTGGATTTACAATTCTACAAGCCCCATTTTGATGTCACTGCAATTGAAAGCAGATCTGCCAGCTTATCGTGTGCGAGTAGAGCGGATGCAGTTGCAAACAGACAGGTCCAACGTGGAACATAATACATATGCAACTGTGGGGTGTGCATGTTGCTTGAAATGCAAAGAGGGATACATTCAAGCCCATGTGTGTGGGATCGGCGAACACTCACGCGCTCTGCTTGTGGCAGCGCTGCAGTCCAGCAAAAATCGATGATGGACACATACGTTCAAACCTCAAGAACAAGGAAACTTCATGCCGAATGATTACGCAATCGGGACATTTGCTCACCAAGCACGGTGGTCGCGGCTCCCAGCGTGGTCGTGCATGTACAAGAACTGTTCGCATTTAGTACCAGGGTGCTTGTTCTATAGAATGACATCACTGATCAATACGCATTGGGTGATCTTGTTGGCGTCCTGTCCACGTTCAAAACTCGACATGGGCAGGAATGGCATTGAATATCCAAGTCCACACCGGGATCGAACTTGCGACCTACGAGGGTGCTTCGTACGATCCACCAACTAAGGTATTTCCTCATGGACACTCAACCAGCTGCATCTTCATGTTCAACATGAAGCCGCAGGATCCAGCAGTGCGCTGTGTGTAGAGTCTGTTGTACTCGCCACCTTGAGGCCCTTTTCTCTGGCGCAAACATTCGCCCCCAACTGGCGCAGGCGGGAGATGTTGTACTCCCTTTAGACGCGCACCCTACTCCATTGCATGCTCAGACGTGGCAAGCGGCATTGAACACGGACCGACGAATAATCACACCAAAACGTCTTCAAAGCCGTCCCTCAAAGAATTGTCTTGCGCCCCGAAACCGCATGCGCAGGACACAAGGCAAACAATGAATCGGTGCACGGACGCCGTGACTTGCACACGATCTTTCGGACACTGAAGATCACACAAACAAATTCTTGATGTTTATGCTTTCCACATAGAAACGCCGCAACCTCAGAGATGGATCTCGTACAAATCCTCGGAAACAACAGCTCTGTGTGCGATCAGAAGGAAAGTTGAGAGCTACCCGAATGTCAGCGGGCTCGATTAGCGTGTCCGTGGGCAGGGGACACAGCACTCCGTCCAAGCCTTGGAGGGGGAGCGTGGAGAGGCTTGCCAGGGAGGGCGCGCCCAGGAGCATGGGGACGCTCACCGCACCTCGCACAGCCTCCGCCAGAGGTGCATCGGCACTGCAATGAGATCATAGTTTGGAAGTTTGATCAATTAAATGGGAGTTGGTCTTTGCCGGCTTCATCGTGGGGGGTCAAAGGGATGGCAAGGACTCAGAGCTAGAGACCTAGCAGGCATGGCTGGAGCCAGATTGTGCAAATTCAAGGCCGCGTATGGGGCTCCAAGGAAGGAGCAAGAACCAAGCCACTGAGTTATGTTTCGATTTACAGCGGACTCGCACGCGTGCAAGATCAGCGTACGCGCTCGGCATCCCGCTACTCACAACACAATCAAAGTCATATCCGACTTCAATAGCTCATGAAATAGGTTGAGGACCAGAGGGGCAAAGCGCATTGCACGGACTGCATACTCGCGCGCTTGAATACTGGTGCCCCATTCGACATCGTCATCATCATGCTCGTTATACAGGGCAGGGCAGCACCGCTCGTGGCCAAGGGTAGCTCCACCGGCATCCCAACGCGTCTTGTTGAGCGAGGAGCCTCATAGGCCTCCAAATGCGTTACTCCAGCCCGAATTTGGGCAGGGTATGAGGAGCAAGGTATCTGAAATGCGGTGCCCCTTGAGGGGGCTTGTAGGGGGGGAGGGATAGAGGGGCGCGCTACCCGTCCAAGATGATCACGTCCACGCCATCTCGCTCCGCCGACCTGGCTTCCGCAACAGACGCAACACGCTTTGCCACCAGCGCGGTGCCATCGTCAAACGAGCCCTGCATGCACAAACCCATTGCCAAACACAATCACAGACCCTAGAGTGGCTCAATGGTGTAGTGGGGCACCTCCTTTGGCGCCTGTGCACTTTGGAAGTGTGAGGTGCAGCCCCTTGAGGATAAACAACCTGCTGCAGATGGTGATACAGCAAACATGCCGCCTGGCGGGTCATTTTTGAAGGATCCGCACCACACGATGACACCATAAACGTGCTGAAGCGGTGCTCTGTTGGAATCGCGAATTCCGCTTGGGTTGCTTGGTGGCTGAAGAGCACCGGGATGCGTTGGCACGCCGCGCACGCCACAGGAAGAGCAATCAGGAGCCAGTACTCTAACAGTGTGCGCACACGGTCAAGCCCACTGTGAGACTGGCATTGACAGAGAAGAGAGTTGAGTCCCTTGGACCTAGCTTTGTCGAAAAGGATCTTCCCATCAAGCAACGTACCAAACTGTACTGGGTCAACTTTTGATTGGGTTGTCGCAATGAATTGGTTGTCACAAATTATCCTTTCAATGTTGTTTAGATGTCTTCATGACACTACAATTCGATAAGTTGAACATGTAGAGATAATCTCAAAAGAAGACTTACAGGACTGGAGCAGGGGCTAGCTTGAGGAGGAGGGAGCTCCTTCCTAGGAAGCGAGTCCTCACCTGCAGGGTGCGGCGGGCGGCGACGGAGGGCAGTGATTGGCTGTCCAGCACAACCCCCTCCGCTCCGGCGGCGCCCGCGATGTCAGCGCGTCGGCCAATCAGAAGCTCAGCCCGACCCTGCCGTCCGCCAGGGCAGCCAATCAAATACAAGGAGAGATGACTTGAAGCAATGAGCGGCCAATCACGGCGACGCAAATGCCGCCGGTGATAGCGGGCATGCCGCGATCACGTCTTCAAGGGGGTTGTGGGGGTTTGTCAAGCAGGGAGTCGCGCTTTATGGCGATGCCATTGAATATGAATTAGATTTGAGTTTGTTTGTTCTCACGCCCTCAATCTGCAGGTGATGTGCCTCTGAGTTCAGCATACATGACCAGCGATGCAATACGCTTGTTCGAAGCCTGACTCTGGTCTTCTCGGCGAAAAATAGACTTGTCCACAAAATTTTAATGATTGTGGCTACACAGAATTCTTGTTAAAAATTGATGAACCAAGATGGTGCACTGATTTGGACATGAACTCTGAGTTGTGTTGATTAAGTTATTACACATTGTATGCAACACAAAGCGTGGGCTGGAAGAGAATGAATCTCTGCATCCTTGCCTGAACGGTTTGCACCTCCACACGAAATAGACGTGGTTTCGCGTGCGCCGCAACACCGCTGGCTAGCAGTGCGCAAGTTGTATTTGTTGATGGCGTACAGCATGATAGAAGGTGACATACATCCTCCGAGCAGAACCGAGGGCGCATGGTCGAAGAAAAAATGATTGGATGCAGATGTGATATTCCAAAACCTCTGCAGCCAGCTTCCGTGTTATAATTGTACACGCGTACAGAAAGAAGCGCTCCATCCCTAGCCCTTTGTTCAGTTTAAAGAGAGTCAGAGGCCCTACACAATGTCCAGATGATGCGCTCAAAACATCCATGATCGTCAGCGATGCAGCCAGGCGGGTTCACATGGATAAAAAACAACAAAGACCCCCGCTGCTTGCTCTGCAGCACAACAGCGCATGCCAGCAGCAAGCCCTAGGAAAAAGACTCGTCCCGCCTGGCAACGCAGCTTCCGCCGCGCTGGTGGTGGGCTGGCATAGGATGGGAATACGTTTGAAGGCGGTCTGAGCTACAACCGACCTCGTATTTATAACGCTTGGTGCAGGGTGAAGAATTTAGCCATAGTGACGATGATACCCACCCGCAGGTACTCTTTGAGCATGCATGCAGCTTCGTACAGCTCGCCGCCTCCATCGGATCCTGCGGTACAAGCGCAAGAGGAATTCTTCAGTTCTGCGTTTGCATACTTGTGTACGGAACAGTCCAGTTGCCGATCACTGGCACAGGGATGAGGCGCTCAGTCCAACAGCATCAATTCTCACCAACTTTGCACTTCCTCGTTTATTTTTGCAAGAAAATCTCAAAGCTGTTTGTTTGATCAGAGCAACCGTATCTTGAAAGGCTGATAATATAAGCGAAGAAAATGTATAGACAAAGATTTCTGCACACATTCCGTGATAGGGTCAATGCATTGGACGCAATATCGAACGTCATGAAGAGAACGCCCCTAATTGTTGTGATGATGATGGGTCGTCCGAATCAAATTGATTCACGAAGCTCACTGTAAACCTGCATTTGGAATCTGTACCGACTCTTAAGGATTAAAAGAAACATTCGCTCAGGAGAACAACATGAAGAGATGTAAATCCTCGTCTGGGCCTGCAAAGCTTGTAGCACCTAAAAAAACGCTCGGTTTCATGCTCACCCGCAGATTCGTTCAGCACAACCGCTGTAGCCCCAGCCGAGAGGCAAGCCTCCAACAACGGCAACTGCGATTCTACGTAGGCTGTGTCCAAACCTGTGTGCTCAAAAATAACAGCAAGACAAACGTGCATGACAAACTTGCTTGACAGCTCACTGCTTTCGAAGCGCCAAAGATTTCAAAGCAGATCTGCAGCACAAAAGCTTGGAATGCTAGATCGCCCCATAATTCATTCTTCTTGACCCTTCATACAACGAAGGCTAGCAAAACACATACGACATCCAAGGGTACTACATATTTGACTGTCCACAGCATCAGAGACGGCCAAACTACTCAAAGTGCTTCAAAAAAGTTGTTACATTGAACTAAGAACAGGGATTTGTACAACCATACATGGTATTCACAATGAAAGCTATGCTCATTTGCATTCGCAACGACATGTCTACTTGTTATCCTTTTCAACAGAGCGACCACAAACATGCAGCTTTATTCACCCACCCAGCATGATCGCAGGCAGTTCAACCTGAGATCGTTTTTGTCCTGCAAATGAGCCCATGCTATTGCTTGCGCTCGCCTGAACTCTCCGAGACTGGCACAACAGGTCCCACACACGGCAGTTTTTCGATGCTACCATGATTATACTAATTCATTGATTGTTTGGTATCTTGACTATGATAGGGAATGAAACACGTCTGATTCAATCGACGCACAGAAATGCAAGAACTGGATGGAATATTGCATTCAAACAAAAGCTTGTTTTACAACTGAATAAATACAGCTTGGAATATGGAATATTCACTCCCTCTTGACGTTGTGACACTACATTGTACGAACGTTTTGTACCCATCACTTTGGTAGAGCAACGGAACAAGTCCCTGGCCAGGAATTTGCCATGGCATTATTAATGATCATAAGTTGAGGTGAGGAAGTGTTCCAGAATGCATACATGTCCAGGTTTGTATTCGTAATATCAATTCCGAGAAATTATAATATTTGCTATATCGAAATCTGTTCTAGCTAAATTTCGTCCATGCAATTTACTCGATACTTTGTGACAGTTGTTAGGCAACTTCGTTTCATCCAACATATAAATCCGGGGAAATCATTGGTAATCGTCATCAGAATCTATAGCAGCGCGAATTTTCCTTCATTTTCATGCAACTGCTGCTCTTGAGCAACAATCATCCAGGTTCTGGTAGGTCAACTCATGGTGCTAGAACATACATATGGACATCCAAAAGCATCAAACTCAACTTCAAGTTTATTATCACAACGCTGTTACATGAATCAAAAAAATAGTATATGCCTGGGATTGCGTTTAAAGCTGTAGTTCCATGAGTTGACCACACAGGAAAAACCTCTGATTGATACACTCAGCCAATGAAATCCAAGACATGCACCTTTGTCGACGTTCAAATGATGATTGATTACGCACCGGACAAAACCGATATTTGGATGTGAACATGAATGTTGCAGGCGATGTTGGACGTAGAGGAACGGAGTCTGATTGATTGTCAATGACCCGACGCAGAGACAAGGAGGCGAATCTTGATCTTGGATTTCGTCTTCCAAGCCGGGGAACACATCGAGTGGCTTTGGGTACCACATGAAAACTCCTACGATAGGACTGTGGAGCCTGAAATTTCTTCATGTTCACGGGAATCCTAGAGGACGGGACCTTTGTAGACCTGACCACGATTGGCCTAGAAGCACGGGAGGGAAGGTTGTGAGGCACGACACGTTCCAGCCGGTGGATAAAGATGTGAAAACCGTCGGATGAGAAAGCATAAACTGTCAGATGTACGCCTCGTGTCACAGGCGGCGGTCTCGATGTTAGATGACACCTGTGTTTCGATGCATATGCTGTGTCGCAGGTGGGATCCGAAGAGGCATTCAGTCATCATTGATTGGTGCACACCAGTCAACACTGAATACCTAGCGCAATATCCAGCCTCTGACTGGCGCAAACCATGTTATTAAACGAAGCGATGCTTTGCCGGAGGAAATTAAGACATCGACGTATCAAGGGCCATGCAGGCTTGCGAGATCATCTTGGATTCGCGAATGAGCGGCCAAACCGATTAAACTGATTACTGATGGTTCGAGCACCGGCTTGGAGAGGTAACACTACTCGATAATCGGGGGAATGCTGGCTTGGCGGGTGATCATCGTTACGCCAGTGAAAATGGCAATCGCCTAGGCAATCGTCACGAAGTCCACACTGCCTAGGAGCCTGAGAAAGACGGCCATCCTGGATTCGGTGGACATCTTCGATTTGCGAGCGACGTGGCCACCCACGTCAACACACCGTCATACCGCCTCGGTCCATGGCCTATTTTATGCCATGCTTGATTGGCGGGTCACCCCGGGCCAGCGAGTGATCATGCTATGGCCAAATAGCAGGTACCACGTCGGCCGATGACGGAAAAGCGGCCATCATCGCGTTGCGGGTCATATTCGGTTAGCGATCGATGACACCATGTTGACAACCACCGTGACAGGTGCGGTGAGGCATGGGTCGATGATACATCAAAGGCCACATTGTCTTGGCGGGTCATTCGATTAGCGGGTGATTTTGCCAAACACATCCACAATCCATCACCAGTAGGTAATACTTCCACGTATGATTTATCGCAAGCGATGCCAGGTTCGTTTATCGCAATCTCCGAGATGCGAGTGATTATGCCATTCGCACCAAAAGTGAAAACATAATTCGTGCTGCCTTCATTGATGTACAGGCTTGGCGGGTCGTCTAACAACGAATACGAGTGTTTTTCAATTTGAACAGGTCGCCCACTCGTTGGTGACGATGTGAAAGCCAACTCGAATGGCGTCGACAGTCGAATCAGCGTCTTCATTTTCTATTCCCCTGTTGGTCTAGGCTGACCTCGCATACATAATTTCCAGGAAAAAAATATTGGCTTGCAGCAGAAAAATGACTTCTGACTCGGGCGGGTAGGCCAACTTTTCTGGTCCACCGTTTCGTCAACTGTCATTCGTGTGCTGCAAACAACCACGTCAAGGTTTCCAGTCCCGGCTGTCTACACCCGCGTGGGTCGCCATCACCATCGGCAGCTGCCTACGAGTCCAACGGTCTTCCTGGGTGAAAGTCACACGGGCATACAAAAAAATACGTCAAAGCTTTAGATAAGGGAACGAATCAGTTTTCGCATTTTGTTTCATTATTATTGAATTTTGAAGGACACGTTCCGAGCCTTTAGGAGCCCCACGCGATGAAGACAATTCCAGGTGCAAAGGATGAAGTTGGAAAACCTGAAATGGCGACAGGGTTCCAGCTACAGTGCGAGGAGGACGCAGGGCTTCTACAAAAAATCTCGTTTGCATGGATGACTCCGGTTGTTACGGAGGGTTCCAAACGACGTCTGGAGGTTGAGGACCTACCTCCGCTCCGCGAACGTTCCAAGTGCGTGTTGTTGTTTGGATCCAGAGATCATTTTCCGACGGACCACGCGATGGTTAAATGGGTTGTTTTGCATGTCGCATACTGGAAGTATGCATTAGATAGGCCTTCTACGATTCGATCCAATGTAATTTCAATGCAGATCGTGATGTCTTCACTTGCGAAGCCTCATTCGAAGCAGTGGTAGTGCAATATCCAAGTACAAGATGCAATGGAGGAAATCCACAACAACGCCATCAAGTGTACGATATTATCCTACAGATATTCAACTTGTCCAATCCATGGCATTTGCCCCCTGTTCGTTGTTGACCACTAAAACTGTGGATACTTTCTCTGTATGCATATGGTTTGCTCTCTGCTGACAGATCGGACCATCGAAACAATACAGGTGTGCACACCTGGTTAGCGAGTTCCTGAGAAGAGGCGGAGAAACGAACTTCTTTGGCACCGCAGTCCGTATGCAGATTCCAATATTTTTGCGGCTAAGCTGTCTGAAAGCAATATACATGGTGCAGCAACTGTCGATGCCTCTGCTCCTTCGGCAACTCATGACAGCCATCGATGAAAATAATCCTAATCGAGGGATTTGGTACGTTTGGTTGCTGATCACGGATCCATAGTATATATTTGTGATGTGTCTGGTAGGAGCTTTTCATGGTTCAGTATTTACCCCTTTCAACCTGTTTTCCCCAACATATGTGTTCTCATTCTTCTCGATCACACAGGTGTTGTATATGTAGTGTTGATCCATAAATGCCTCGTGAAAATGCAACCCTAAGTTATCGATGGTAGATGGTGTGCACCCAGGATCTCATTCCTTATGGGAACTGTTAGTATGATTGGAGCCCTTGCAGAGCAGATGCACGAACAGAAGGCACTGGAGGTACGCAACTCTCGCCAGAACAATTAAACTTTGACAGCATGGTGTAAATTTGATCAACTACGGACGCGTTTGTTATACTGGCTCCCACATGGGCACTCTGTGTCTTTAGATGTCTTGAAATGCGATACGCTTGCCATAATTAGTATTCAGCAAGGTATGTTGGGTTGATCACCGGAGCGCATCACAGCATCCGTGTTGAGACAGCTTGCGTTGGAACTCATGGTCATTTGGGTGGATTGCCTGTGCAGTTGCTCGACTGTGACCACAATTTATGTCTCGTTACATCTCTTATTTGTTCCCTCAAACAAGAGTGTCTGTCCGAGGCGAGATATTTTTTCGGAGTTCTGCTTTTGCATGGACCGTATCCCAGCAAAGCTCGTCTCCTTCTCTTGCCATTCGTCCAGTGCACCTGGATCGCCCAATACTCCATCGTGCTTGCAAACCGACTAGCTTCTCATCATCCATCATCTTCCTCTGTGCCGTAAGGCACAACAGATCCGTTTATTGTCAAATATCAAACCTCGATCGGGCCTCTGTTGAGTTCAGCCCCTCCATTTGGATTCCTCCCGTCACCCTCTGTGCGCAATACACGGGGGTCCTCAAACCATCGTGTAGCCCAAGGGACGTTTGTTTGGTTTGGGGCTGCGCAGATGGGCCAGGATCTGCGCGCGATGTGCGTGGCGCTGGTGTTCCGCCAGGTGGCGGCGCTGAGCACGGCGGACGTGTCCTCGGGATTGGACGGCCTGGATGTGTCCAGCCTGGTGGGCATAGACGTGCAGAAGATCCCCATGTTCACGCCGGTCGCTACCACGCTCTGGGCCTCGCCGGTGCAAGTGGTGGTGGGCATGAGCCTGCTGGTGCGCACCTCGCGCCATCACACGCACACAACAAGGTCCACGCAATCTCACTCGGAAAGGTTGTACTAGTGCATTTTGACTCGCAACGCTGCCAGCCATGTGTGGTGTTGAGGTTGATATGATGCCAGGCTACCAAGCATCATGCTGAAAATGTAGGCGACTGTGATGATCACTCGCTATCTGAAGGTGATCCGCTCGCCAATGTGGCTGTTGAATTTTCATCAGACAAGGTAGATTTGTCCCGCGCTCCAACTCGATGTAACTACTTCTTGCATATTCAGGTTGCCCGACACGATTGGGACCAGTATCGAATGTTGCTGGCGGTTGCTGCCTCACACCATCATGCATCACGCGTTTTTCATACGCGAGACATCCGCAGAGTCTTTGCACGATGCTTTTGCGTACGCAAATATGTGCATTGTGTCCAAAAGTGCGCGACAAATAGAGCGGTTTGCTGAGATGCTCGGCCTTCTCAAGCGCCTGCATATGCAATCAGAACTAATGACCAACGCATGGCGAAGCATGTACAGGATGCAGCTGACTGCAGTAGGACGTATCGCGACTGTCCATTGCTCCTCATGTTCGCCTAAGAAGTTGATACTTTTGCTTGTTTTCCTTTTTGACAAGCATTGATTGAATTGTGTCCGTTTGTTTTTGAATTGAAGAAGTTGCTAGCTGACATGCTTGGAAAATACTGTGAACAAATTGTTGGACGTGCGCCAACATGCAGAGCTTTCGCGCCGCAACTGCATAGGAACCACAGGAAGCGTTTGTTCCATATGCATTTGCACTGATCAGCAGACTATATTAGTGGAGGTGACAAGACATGGTCTTATTGGGTCATGCGACAGAGGTTTGGCCTACAAATGTGGATTTTGAATGTTTCCTTGTGCAGCGGTCGAACTCAGCACGTATGACTCAATGGACATGGCTTTCATCTTTGTGGTATAAGGCCGCGTCCTTGTTCTCCCACTACCCTAGACCTCCTTCAAAACGGACTCTTACTCATTCAGGTGGGTGCGCGGCAGGTGTGGCTGTTGGGGGTGTCGGCGCTGGCCGGCGTCACGGTGCTCTTCTGCCTGGTGCCGCTGAACATGTGGATGAGCAATCGCATGATGAAGCTCAGGCAGACACACATGCCCTTCATTGACAAGAGGAACCAGCTGTGCTCGGAGATGTGCAGGGGCATGCGCGGCGTCAAGCTCAATGGGTGCGCGACTTCGCAGCTGGACACCACTTTACTCTCTTGGGCATTGCGCACCCGGGATCGTGTCTCAACTTGCCATCCGTCAGTGTTTGGTGCAAGTCAACATCCTTGGTTTGCTTGTTTAATAGCGCTGGTCGTCCTTCTGGCAATGCGAAGTGCAGTCTGCACGATTGTTTGTTTGCGCATCCATGTTTCTGGCTCTGGAAAATAAATGCGATCATCGTCTGGGAGCGAGTTGAGAATCGCGGACAAGATGAGGAAGGTTGCCCTGGCAACACTTGAACATGTCACACAGGTTTATCTCATTTGGCGCGAGGTGCCTTGAATCTCTCACTACCCAAGTATTCTGGAGGTATCGGGGAGTGTTGGTTGCGTGTGAAATGTGGTATATCACCTTTTGTGCAGGTGTCATGTTCCAGCGTGTAGTGCAACAGTCGTCTGCCCAGGGCGATCCTTTCGAAGGAATAACAAAGCGCCTAGCACGCAAACTAATCTCTGTATAAGTTGAAAAATTTTCAAAGCGGTTTACATGAGTATCGAATATTGTGTGATCGGCGCACAGTGACATGATGATTGTGCGACGTTCTTGGGTGTTGGATCTCTTCGTCATTTGAGTTGCTTGCTTGTTGTTGTGGTTTGTATACGAAACATGCTTGCCCTGATTGAGCACCAACAGGTTGTGTATATTGCTTCAACTGTACTCATCCATGCACGTCTCTATCTTCAAATATTAGCCTTTGACAGGCAAGCAGTTCGCTTTGCTCTGATTATGTACCCGAGTTCTTTTTGGCTTCTTGGTTCCATTTTCTATGTTTGTCGTTCCTGTGGAACTGTTGTCCAACAGCGACTTTTGCGTTGCGCAGCATCTAAAACCAGTATATCCAGAAGTGCAGCTATTCCGCAGGGGGCTGCCATTCCTTTTGATACATCCCATCTCCCGTGTTGTGGGATTATTTGATCAAGCTGTACATCGCAGTGGCGCCCCCCATACCCTGTACGGCCCTTGTTTTCTCTTTGTCCGTCACTGCAAAAGTTCCTTCGTACATACATGTGTCCGCAAGAACTTCTTCCTGGAATGCATGGACCTTGGACCAGAGTTGTCAAAACCATGCCCAACGGATTGCACTAATTAGTGTGCCAGCCAGTGCAACTTAAAAATTTATTGGAGCACATGCAAAAGCATTGTACAAGGACTCACAATTCGGAAACACACTCGCATTCTCTGATCATGTGCAATTGGCTGCGCACCCAGAATGCGTTGACAGCGTACACTGTTTTGACGAGCACGGTGTTGTCTCAAGTCCTCATCATTTGGCCCTAATTGAAGGTGATGCCTTGTAAAATGCATTTACACGTGCCCATAACCATAGGACAACACCCGCTCATTTGTACGAGTTGTACAGGCCTTGGCGGGGGGCATATGTACGTGTTTTCCAACCCAACCTGGGTGCCTTTGGATTCGCTCCCAGGATTGAGCTGGAAGCAGGCAACCGTCTGCTGTTGAATGTATTGCCTTGAATATCGCAGCGGCTTGACTCGCAGCGCTACGGTCGCCACCTAGCTACACCGGCGTCTCCATCTCTGCCCCCGTATTGTTCTCCACCCTCATGTTCATGTTGGACTGTCCGTCTCTTCGTTGTTTCTGCATCGCACCCTCATGCCTGTGCGTCGCTCCGTCTTTATGTGTATCCATCTCACGCCACCACCCCAACACCCGGCGAGGGGCGGCAGGTGGGCGCCCGCCTTCCTGAGGCAGGTGCTGGCGGCGCGCGCGTCGGAGGAGAAGTGTGTTCTGAACGAGCTGCTGCTCTTCGGGCTCATCATCTCGGTGGTGATAGTTACTCCGCAGGTGGCCACCGTGCTCACCTTCTCCGCGTACGCACTCCCACGCAACCGTGCCCTCCATGCCGCCGACGCCTTCGCCTCGCTCGCCCTCTTCAACGTCCTACGCTTCCCCCTCATGAAGCTGGGGGACGCCGTCACCAGGTGCGGTGCCCGCCGCTGTTGTTGGGCGGCAAACAATCATGCGAGAGTTGCAATGTGGAAGAGAATTTGTTGCCGATTTGCTAGAGCTTTGGTTGTGTGCCCCAGGTTTAACGGTTCACTTCACAATGTGGGAATCTAACTGCCTCGGCCAGGGGTTGGTCATCTGTCTTGTCCTTGCTTTTGATTCTCAGGCTCATCATACGAATCGCTCAATCCACCGCCACAAAGCTGGCAGCTTAGACGCAAGACACAAGCTGTGCATATGCAAGCTGTAAGGATAGCCCAAGTGCTAGGATGCTTCTTATGAAACCCAGTCATAATCCTTGTTGATTTGGCTCCCTCTTCCAGTGAGTAGAAGTCGTGTTGCGTGCTGTGTGAAATGAATGTGCTGCGTGGGCACGCCCCAGCATGGCCACGGCGCGGGCGGCGCTGCAGCGGCTCGGGCGGTTTGTGGAGATGCGGTCGACGCTTGC
>NHOP01000531.1:0-14482 GCA_018697155.1 Pyramimonas parkeae | reverse complement strand
CTCCTCGTGGACTCTACGTCTCAATGGGTTTATGTAGATCCACATGTCAAATATTACATGGATTGTGCTGAGCCATTGTACCTTCAAACACACATGGACTTGAAGCACTACACCGTACTACTATAAGTGGTTGTTTACTTAAACCATCTACGACAATCATTCATAGATTGGTCCGTCCATTGTGCAAAACCATCCACTTGCACATTCGTAAAAAGCATGTCAGCAGTTTTTGATTGACTTCCAATTGCATTCACATAGATTCCAGGTTCATTTTTTTGTTTGAAGAGTTCCCGAATCCAAGTCCTAACGCAAGTGTTGCTGTCCGTGGTACCTATCCATCAAAGAACAGCGAGTTTTTCGTTGCAAAAACTGTGTGCGTTTTGAAAAGCGTCTTGTACTACTCAAGAGTGGAAGGAGATCATGAGGACAGGTGTAATAAATGGTAGTAGTGATGTTGTGTACATGTGTACCAGTGGATAATGTGATCATAGCATTTGAATGATAGATTTTGTTAAACGCAGCATTGAAGTCAAGAGCGTGAAATTTGCGCCGCCCGAGGGTTTGTGTGGTGGGGTCTGATCCTGGAGGCCTTGTTCGTACATCCAAACAAATTGTGTGTGCTTCAAACATGCGTTGTGGTATGAGTTCAAGTGCTATCTTCGCTTCACGTCCATTAAGCATGTCTGAGTGCCATCTGCACAAAGATTATTGGTACATGTTTGGTCCGCCAAGTTGCAACTAAACATCTTCACAGCTTGTTGTGCGTCTTTCAAATGCATGCACAACATACCATTCATTGAGCTTGTTGAGCACGTGGTTTGAGATGACTCCCTGCAATTGAAAGCCAAAGTTTAATCGCATTTGCTTCATCAAAGGCCCTGATATCCTGGCGGGTCATTGTCGATTAGCGAGTGATACACCAACCGCCAAAAGAATCACCATGATAATAGTGGTTCAAAAGTGTGTGGCATCCGTAGCATAGCTGGGAGATGACCGCAGGTTTCAAGGACAAAGGTGCATGTGACTTGTACATAGGGAAAATTCATTTGTGGGTCAAGGTATTGGGGAGATGCTGGCAGCTGTAGGTTGTAGGTTGCTGGCACACCAACTCCAAGCCCACCGCCGGGGGTATTTCCCATCCCCACGTGTTGTGGTCATTTATGCTGAATAATCGCTGCATGTCCCCTCGCACCGACAAAAGCCGTGTCATCGTCCAATTAATGCTGCAATTTTGTCCACCCATTCGACATTTTGCATTAAACCCTCAGTAGCATCTGTTGGGGCCACAAAAACTAGAAGCAAGAGCTTCTTACGAATGTCCAGATGTCAATAATCTGCGTCCATGATACGCAAATTTATCTAATGACAACACTCTACGAGACAAGTGATCGTCAATGTCGAATGGTGGATTGAACAGCAGGTCCGATAGCAAAAAGTTGCTTTCAGAGCTGTGGTGTCAGATTAGGGATGGCCTACTTCCTAGGATGTAGCATTTCTCATCGAAATAGTTTGAAGGCGGCGTCACGATCCAGTTCCCCTGCGCGCGCCTTGAGCTCGCCATGATCTCGATTTCTACCCTCGATCGCATAGTGGTTTCGCATGCGGTCGAGAAGACGACATGTGGACAGTTTTTGAATGCCCCTTCATGGATTTATCTTTTCTGCATCAATATGCGATTGCTCCACATCATGCTGTGCCCACGATCGTTGCCCTCCCGCGTTATGCTTGGTGAGATTTGCCGTGACCAGAATGATGTTATGTTGAAAGATATGAGGAGGTAGGTACCTCACATTCGATGTCTGGAGTGGCACATCGCGCAACCTGCTGATAACGGATTTTACATGGAATGCACAGCGCATGGAAACAATGTAAGTGGGTGGGTGGATGTCGATTGTAATGGAAGAGAAGGACCGAAAATCACAAAACTTGAAGCGATACGAATGATGCCGAGTCGAATTAGTGCGTGATCTCATTAATCCGGAAGCATCAGGCCCTCCCATTCACGTGTCCTACCAAGCATGCCACGCACGCGGCAGACGGCGAACCATGAGTACCATCCATCATCGTTTCTCAGGGATCTGATACTAAACATTCGATTATTGAATATGACACCGAACCCAGCGTGTATGCACGCTTGCAAAGTTGTTGACCCCTGATGTGATCACTCGCAGGACTCGCTTTTGAATCGAATCCTCGCGTAACAAGTTAACCACTTGAAGGGGGGCGGAATCACAATTTGGTACCATCTACACCCGGGTAATATGTTCTCCTCCACCGGCAACTGTCTGCCACGATCAGAGTTCATCATGCCTTCGGTTGAGTAGCCGCCTTCATGTTACGGGCAACAGTCCATCATTGCTCATTTCTTGCCTACATCGTTTATACAATGGGGTTGAAGACGGATGATATTGTTGTTAGTATATGTGAGAAATGCTGTTCTAAATGAATTTCGTAAAAACTTAGGTACCACGAGTTTACTCATTGTGGTTGTTTAGGCAAATGCTGTGATCACTCGCCATCGAAGATGACCAGCGCATGGTTGCAGATTGCGTAATCGTCAGCCGAGGCAAGCACGTCGGGGGCTCGAACCCAGGATCTTTCGGATGACAACCGTCGCCCTACCAACTAGGCCATCCGACATCGACAATCTCCATGCCGGATTACATACATGACCAAATGCTAGCCGTTGAGTGGTGTCGTGCGCTATGCAGATGACACGTGTGAGTTGTTGACCCACGATCGAGCAAACGTTGCTACCGTTCACGTACCATGGGGATGCAGGGAGCCTCAGCACCTTGGTTTGTTTCTTGATTCCGATGCTGTGTCTACATCTGTCATGGGTGATATATGATCCCCATAAGACAGCTGCCTGAAACAACCTTCAAACAGCATTCGTGTGCAAGGATGGAAGTAGTCAGGATAAACTCGTGGCGCCGATTGATCGGACTGCATCAGATCTTATCCCATCTGATGAACGCTACAATTCCATCATGGCCTAGTTAGTGATCGCCCAGGGTCATCCGCCAGCATGAATAGGAATTGCGTTGCCCAGTCATCTGGATTGGCGAATGAACAAACACCAGAATAGTTCAAAAGCGTACGACTGCATTTGACACGCTGCAAATCCTACCATGATCATGACAATCACCACGACAAATGATAACTGATGATGATTCGTAAGATTCAAGTGTATGGCTCCTTTCGACACGATGTAATCCTACCATGATAATCAAATTGATAGTATTGGTATCGAGAACGGTAATGATAATAAATATAACAACATATGCCATGAATATATCAATCACCCACACCACATTGATCAAGGGAGGTTCGAAAACGATTTCCCTGTTCGTTTCCATCACTCCGGGACTCTTGGGATAACGGTCTCCCGATTGGATGCAACCCCATCTTGTGTTATCCACCACCGAAACAACCGGCTGCTGGCTCACAGCACCCTCTCCTACCTTCACATGGTGCTCCAATAAACCGCGGGTCACCTGTGACAGCGCATGCATCAACTCTTGGCATTTCTCTCTGAACATTTCCAATAGACAAGCAAAGCAGATTGGTACTGTCGCCTTGAGCCGTTGCACGTTGAAATATTTTGGGGGCTCAATCTCCACGGGCACAGACACTGCTGCAGTTTTGGTTCCTGTGCTTCGCTGTTGATACAGGTATGGGTGCGCACTTCGCATTGCGAATGGTACAATTCAGCATAAGGAATGACGTTTAAAAATGAGACAACACGTATTGTTTACATGTAAGGGCATTCTGTGCACAAGGTTTGGTGCCATAGAATGAGCTTCCGGAAATCTTTTTTTTGCGAACTTCGTTGTTTCTTCTCGTGTATCCCTACGTGAACTGTTGGTCACTTGAGCGCGGAGCCCGAGAAAGGCCAACGTTTTTGGTAGCCTGGTTCAACTCACCATAATGATTTCGACGATTTCTTTCCAGCATTTTTACAGTATTATTGCAATGCCGTTCTTGCTATCAATTTTAAGTGATTTTGAACTCAATGAGAAAAGTGGCTAAGCAACACGGTGTTTGAGCAAAACATGTGCCAGGGCATTTTGGTGTTAACATCGTGATGATGCGACGAATCTCATATGCTGGCCTTCTGCAAGTGATTTTGTTGCCATTTTGATCCACATGTTTACTCCTCTACCGGATGGGGGTGTAGGGCAAAACAGTCCAGCACTGTTTCAAAATTACAAACTCCAAAATCTATTCAAGGATAAATGGACGCATGTTTCATGAGGTCGTTTTTGTATTATGTGCACGCTAATGATGTTCTGAAACCACTGACTATAATGTATGATATTTTTTAAATTGGCAGTGATAAATCGGTTTGTTGGCATGTTGGTACCGTGTGTGAATTTGTTCGATGTGGCTGTTCCAGAATTTTTTAACAGAAATTCTAATTTATGCATGAGTAAGGATATGTCTCATGTGGATCCTTGTTCATCAGGGTATGATATGCTCCCCCAACACCTTTGGATTCTCTGGGATGATATTTCTACATCAAACGTGCGCAAACCCACCCAAAAATTCACTGCATTCATGTCTTTCAGTTGCCCACGCTTCTACACATGTGCATTCGTGAAGGGCGCGGTGTTATGAAACTCAATCAAAAAGGTGTTGACTGCTTACAGTTGGGACGAGCTTGCGGTCTGCTTCACAAACATCGTTGGGCAAGGCAATCTTCACGTGCATCCACAATTTCAGTATTACAACCGCTCAAGCCCACGACTATGACGGCTGTGCATTGGCAAGACGACTTTGTGGGCGCAGAAATGCGCGGATGCTTCCACGTTTTTGAAAAGACTGTTGATCTGAGTATTGAGCCTGAAGCTGAGGAGTTGAGCGAAGCCTCCCTGGAGGCGTACGATGAAACGCCGGAAAAATTTACAGTGGACATCGAACAGCCTCTCCCCAAAAAGCAGAACAGGAGACGGCATGCCCGCCAGAGTATGGAGGCGTCAGAACTAGGGGGTTTTTGGGAGTACAAGCTGGACTCAATTGATGACCCGGGGAAGCCGTTGGAGGAGGATCCTGCAACAAGGGCCAACTTGCAAAGCCCAGAAAGTGTGGGTGAGGAAAGCTACATGCTTGCGACGGCCGCGCAGTCTTGCTTCCCTGCGGAGCGCAGCACGCTACAGCAGCAGAGGCGCCCGTCGACAACGAATATGGGCTGGGACACTGAGATCGAGCAGCAGGATATGGGGGATTTGCTGCCGCTTCAAAGAGAGGATGACGGTATGTTTCATGCAGGCTTGAGTGGGGGAGAAGGGACCAAGCATGTTGGGGATTTTCATCACCTCGACAGCAACCTCGACAAAGAAACCTCCGACTATGCCAGCAACATCAACGAGAAGCACGACAGCGGAGCAGGCACTGCTGCAAACTCGCAAGGGCACGTCTTGTACGATTCGAACATCTCGGACAAGGACTTCCAGATAACCCCTTTGCTGGCTCCCGTGGCGGAGATACTTCAGCAGCAGGAGTGCTTCGTGCAGTTTCATACAAATACCAGCGTATGTCCCGGAGCCGTGGTTGCTGACGAGGATGAAATTGTTGGTGAGCAAGGCGAGGGGTCTCAAGACGAGCCTGCGAGCAAGTACCACTTACATAGCAAAGACAGTGGCTTTTCAGTGGAGGAGGCGGATACAGCAAGCAACTACGCCGACATTGCACTCAATGACGAAATGAATAAAGCGGTGCTGGAGTCTGATGTCTCTCAACTGCAACAGATAGAGCACAACGAGACCTTTTTTTTCGCAGACGAGTCCCTGGGGTGGTACGGCATCGGATACGGTTCGTACGTCAACAACCGCCCCGAGACTCGCAAGCGGGTGGAGTTTTACACCATCCTCTACTTCAGGGGAATTATTGAAGCCATGCCCCAAATAAGTGGCGCTTGAGTACCAATAGAACAAGGAGCTGGAGGGAAGCACAAACCTGGGTGGACCGAATTGACAGGAAACGTGTTCTCGCCACCTTCTTGAATGAAGCATATCTTTGAATGCACATCTGCTGAATCGAGTTGGGGACATCAGATTACCAGCGCTCAGGGCATATGTGCTTGGGCAGAATTTGTTGTCAATACCATGTAAGTGTATTGAGCTTCGATCATGCACCCCGTCTGTATGCCCATACATGCATGCATACACATCAAGCAATTCCAAATCCCAATTTCGCAAGAATGTTAAAATCAGATAAGGGTGCTGACTGGCCTGCAACATGATTCTAGGATTTTCGAAGACCCATCTTCTTCAAGCCTCTTGCGCTTGATTGAAGCGCCGTCTTCCTAGTGTTGCATGTGGAGATTGGATTGTGAGGTGAAACTGCATCATCACAAGATGCACAACGGTTTCATCATCTCATGTGCTGGATGGAAATAGCTTCCAATCAGTACAAAGGAGATGATAGTGGTAGACTTCAGGAATGATTTGCTCTCGAAAAGAAATCACAAATTTGGTGGGTCTGCTCAGTTAGGCATCCAGTTCAGAATGAGAAATATGAGTAATCATTTCATGGTTTTGGGCTCGTACGCTTCACGGCCCTCGTGACTTATCTTGTTCCTGTACCAGGTGATGGATGCCTGAACACATCGTTGTAATTTGATCAGATGGTGTGTGGTTTCGTGATCGAATGTATCAGGTCAGTATTTGAAACTGCGGGGATGTGCTAGCATATACTTCAAATGATGAAGTAGCCTTTTAAGGTGGCAGCTGTGTGAAATAGATCAGAAATCGATCTCTCGTCTCATGTTATCTATTCTATCCCCTTTTGATCTATCGACTTGTGCTGAGACTGTAGTAGCGATTACTCTCTAATATTGTCAAACACCCCTGAACAGCGCTGTTAGTATACATCCTTGATTATTCTTGTAATTGTCAATTCCTTGTCTTTAACTAGCATTCCAGTAAAGTATCTATGGTCTTCCTGGTCAAGGGTTTCCGTCACAACATGTGCAATGTTGTGCCTGCGTTGATGTTGTTCAGCTTGATAATTCCCATTGCCATTTAACTTCCGTATCACGTGGAATCGAACGGTAGTCAATACGCTCGGATTTCTTGTGGCCTTGTAAGTGATGCATTGTTGGGCATGAACATGGCTCCTAGTATATATCCATTTGAATATACATTGAACCTGCACGAACTTGCATAAAGTAGCAGAGCCCCATAATGTCCTTTGCAGGTGTCCGATGTGCTCAGCCTTTGTGGAAGAAGCGGAAACAACTGGTTGTTCGTGAGCAGACCAAGCCATACTGTCGCTATGTTCACAAATAACAATAGCAAAAAAGATCAGCGATCTGCCAAGCCTGCGGTCTGAAAAAGAGAATAGGGAGATGGTGCGACCGCCTGGCGAGCTGTGATCTAGCAAAAGGCCGCCCCTGTACACAAGCTTGTGTCCTGCACAGTGAACACACAATGCGGAACACAACATCGTAATGTACGCTTGCACAGCACGTACAGAACTGCACAAAAAACGATCCGCAGATTTCATCTCCTCAAGGTGTTTATGCCGCACAACCCAAAACAGCAAACCCAACAGCTCCCTTCACAGGATGCATGCTTGAGGCCCTTCAACACAATTGCGGAAAACTGTGTGTGTATGCATTGGTGGAAGAAGCGGTTTGCAGACAGCACTCCATAGCCCAGCGCAGGTGTGTAATCTGAAGGAATAGAAATTCCTTAAAAGCAGTAGGAATGATTTGCACTTGTAGCATATCAGGAATATCTACCAGAAACACACCGCCCAATCATGCATCAGTATTTGGGTCACCCCTGAAATGGATCAACCATTCATCCGAGTAGGCCTGGTGTCCACATGCACATGCATTATCATCAACGTTCGCCAAAAGGGATAAGAAAAATCCCTACTGAGCTTGCCAAACGCAACAAGAACTTCCAATAGGGCTATTCAATACCTTCTCAACATCCATCAGCCTCATATTCTGCAAGGTAAAGCAGGTAGATGCCACCTGTTTCAGACAATGCAAAGATTTGTGCAGATTTGGAAGTGTTTGCCCCAAAGGTTGCTCATGCCCATTAGGCGCATGCAAACACACGCCATGTTCCAATGGAGAATTGAGGAATGCACTTTTCACATCCATGTGCTCGGATGCAAGGTTGATTTTTACTGACAATAGAAGCAGATGAAAGAAATGAATCAGTAGCCCCAAGATCATTCGTGGCAAGGGTGTCATCTTACATATGTATTAATTTCAGGCAACCTGGGGCAACCATTCTAGCTTTTACGATGTTCGATGTTCTCAAATGTTCTAAATACGCATTATTGAATGATTAAGCGCACCTTGCAGGTGGTTGGGCGCATTCTTGCAGGTCAACTTCATTTCAATCAAAGAAGCCATATCCCCATTCTCCTTATCGAGCCAATTTTGCGAGTCTCGCAACAATGTGGCCTGCCAAGAATTCTGCAGCATACTTCAGTTCGAAGTAGATTTCACCAGTGGGTGTAGCAAGGGTCGCAAGAATCGACGATGTGGATAATGGAAACATACCTTGATCTTGAACAATATTTCGAGAATGTGCCGTGAACGTAGAGTGGTTTTACATTAGTTTTCACCACCGCAGTCTTGTGTCGGAAGAAACATACCACGCCGTTGATAAATCCTTGAAAACATCAACACCATCATTTTTTGTATGCAAAACTTTCACCCACAACTTCTCATTCCTGAAACATCCAAAAACATACAAGAGATTCATTAATGAACTTGTCTTCCTGTAGCAAAGATCCGTTTAATGACTCCTATGTATGTGTGCTGCTGATTTCGGCCATATCGCAATAGCAGTTGCTGGTATAGAGCTTTGATGATGTCTAAAGCATCCGCAAGGATGATAGAGAGCCTCACTTGTGCAGGCTCCACCGTATGCGCTACCGATTCTCTTGCTCCTGCTGGTGCTGAAGACGGAGATGGCCGCGTGTATTTCCAAGGAGCGCCCTGGCTTGTCATTCAAGAGGCGTTGAAAAAGTCGGTCGTGCATTTAAAGCGCAATTATGTCAAACTGCTTCATTCTTAGCTTTGGCGTCTTGCCGCAGTAGCCATACGCTCAACTCTCTCATAGGACGTTGGCACTGCTGCCAAGGGCACTCTGGCTGAAGTCGCTACTCATCATCAAGGAAGTGCTCTGTGTGTGCACATACCACAATATGCAGTCCAACTTTCCATGCACAGGATCCAACTTGGATGGAAGGCAAGTTGTGCGTACAACATTTCCAGTTGTGCATACCGACATCACCAGGTCACTAATGGATGCGGTGCGTGGGTCCTAATATTTCCTAAACTTTGCGTTATTGCAACCTCACGGACTTGGTAGTAAGTGTACACGGGCGAGTGATCTGTTGGAAAATTTTGTGGGTTTCTTGGTATGCGTCTTGACAATGGGACATGGTGTACGGGTACGCAGGAAGCATGCCGTGTCAGTGTTCACCGAAAGCGTCACCTCAATCATGTATCAGAAACTGTGTCCCAACATCACATTCCTTACCACATCTAAATACATCATATGGGCAGGCTGAACAATGTTTTGACATGGTTAAGGGCATGATGCATGCTTTACTGTAGACCGCTGACATACAGCACAGGTAACTGCACCGGCAGGCCAACACTCTACTGACGTCAAGAACAGCTTACAGCCACAAGCACTTGGTGGTTGTTCACCGAATGAAATGGGATACAGCATGATGCCTTCCCTAATACATCTCCAGATAACCCGTATCAAAGGTTGGTGCCTAGTCCCTTTGGAATGAGTGAAAGTCTAGTTGGCTGGCAAATTGTGGGCTAGTAGATGAAGTGAGTCATGTAGATGACAACTTGACATGATTGATTGCAGAAGTGTCCATAAACGAGCTTACCATTGTGGTTGGACACTTATGTCTGCAGAGAATATCATTTTCATCGATATTGTGGTGAGCAATATAAGCTTACCGAGGTTTCTCCATCCTGCTCCTAAAGATGGGAAATCGTCTCTTCACAGTCGTTTTCTTTGTAGAATAGCCACAGCTTATCTGCAAGAACTGAAATCAAGATATGCATGCGCTGATGTAATCATTGTTGACCCGTCCGGCTGGCAGATTGCGCATTTCAGGCCACATCAAAATATTCCTGTTGGTGTGCACGGGACTCATTGCAACCAATAGCTTGACTTCAGCTTGATGCGTCGTGAACACACTGAAAATAAAATCGAGGTCCACCAGATGTTCTTGGTAATCGATTGAATATGCAGCTTATCTGGCGATCAAATACTTCATGCTGATGTGACGGGGGCATGTAGCAAGTACCAGAGATGAAAACCACAGGATCAGGACTTCACTTTCAATGCTGTAGTCAATTTCTGGCGATTTGTGGACTGTAGCCAAACACATATATTGTTGGTACGTCCCATTTGCTCTATGACTGACAAAACTTGATGCTATCCTCCGAAAGCTTGCGACATGGGATCCAGTGAGAGCATCGAATCTATCTAAAATGTAAAATACCCCTTGCGTGCTGGTAGACCATTGAAGAAAGTCGCAGTTACCAAGAAACCATTATGCAACAACCCAAGTTTTTGGGTTGATTGTTGTACTGCATAGGTACACAGCATATCCGTTCACCCAGTCGTCGCCACATTTGTTAAGCTGTTCCCACAACATTTCCGTGCAGAGTACGCAATTGCGTGCGAGAGGCAAGTGTGCCCAGCATATGGATCATCATGGGCTTTGGGTTTCCAACAGTTTTCACAGTGATTTATAACCTAAACTTGCATCAGGTTTGTGTATCAAAGCATCATTGCTATCACTGCCACAAAATATGCCCTCATTCAGGTGCGCAAGCATCTTGTAGGTGTTCATAATTATGTTCTGTAAAATTTTATCATCAACTGGGAATGCATTCATATCCTTTGCAATCACATCACCAGGAAATGTAGGTTTTATTGAACAAGCCATCAACCAGTCCATCAACCAGTTGAAAGGAAAAGTAATTGTCAATTAAACGTCACTGAACGCATCCAGGTGATTATCATAAATAACAGGAAAACACGAATTCAAATCTTCGAATTTTGTTTTCTTATCAACTGCGCGCACTCCCATTGGTGATAATTCATAAACCATGCCTGTGTCAGGAACGGCTTGTATCACATGCATATGATCTTCGGTATCACAAGACTATTCCCATACAAATTTCCAAGCAGCCAACGTTCTGCTCAAGGTTGATTTGAAGGGTTGATATTTCCATGAAGAGATTCTTGTCTGCCAAAACAAAAAGTGTCTCATCGCTTCCCAAAATTGAAACAATCAAGACGATAAATGTGCAGAATAATTTTTCTTGGATAGTTTGAGCTTCTGAGAAATAAAACATATCAGGTGCATTATTCTTTTCTCTCATGATTGCAGAATTTACCCATTCATTATGATGAACGTCTGCTATTCATATTACGCGATTTGAGCCGCAATGACATGTCACTCACTGCAGCGCCCACACTACCGGGGCGGAATTTCCATAAGATTGTGTGCCGTCGGTCGTCTACTTTAACGGAGCGCGACTATATAGTAGAAGGTTGAAAACCTCAGAGGAATTCAGAACTACTGAGGGTATCGCTTGACACCCATGTAAGGGCGTGTCACAATCAACATTATGAATTTCATCATTACTATTTTATATTTTCCTAAACAACCACTATGAAAACGTGGTGGTATACAAGTATAATCGTATCATCAATGTGATTTTTTGGGAATTTTCATCGCTCATCAATATCATTATCATCGTCAATGTTTTTCTCGTGATCATTATTATGATTCATATTATCATCGATATCATGATAATCTGATATCATGATATCGATGATACCTTAATTCATCACTCTTCTGAGTATTATTTTTTTGTGTTTATCATCATTATCATCATCATTATCATCATTGTCATCATCAATATATATATATTTTATCAATATATTTGGTATCAATATTATGTTGTCCTTAACATCATTTTATTGTTTTGAACATTGGTATAATCATTGTTGGTTTCAATATTATCACAATCATTGTCATTATTATCACTGTGAATATTATTACAACTATTATTATTATCATCATGATAAAAATATTATTATTATTACTATTATCATTGTTATTCTCAATATCAGTAGATACTCATTTAGATTCGAGGTGCGATATGCATATTGTGTCTTCGCACTGCACAGGGTGGCTACCCGCTGCTCCATTGGCGATCGATTCTGACGATCAAAGAGAGAATTACCATGGCGGTTGATTAAGCGGATGGTATTTTCACTCTCGAATCGTGGAAGTCCAGCAAATAGTGTCGCAGTATTTGACAGGGTGGCTAACCACTACACACAATGCGACCGATTTTTCAATTACTCGAGGTGTATGTACTTCTTTGTACCACACCAATTCAGCCCGTATGGATTGGATTCGAGTGCCTCTAGCCACATTTTTCCGGAGACGACGGATCGCGGACTTCGTATGAGGGAGACCCTTTGGTCGCACATCGGCGTCCCGTTTTGATGGACTAGATCCACATGCCGCGATTTCACCCTTCTATCTAGCCTCCTATTTTGTTGTGGAACAGCCACCTTCCTCACGTAGGTCACCTGCCATCACCAAGTGTTCCTTTTTGCGCATGTTCTGTGTCCACAGCACATAGCCGTACCCATCGGAAAGCACCACCCGGGACTTGTGGAGTGGGAGTGGTGCGATGTTGGTTGGGGGCGGATTGAACAGCCCCGATAGCCCGTCCTCGCGCCCGTTCATGCTCGGGCTGGTTCTGTTGATCATCTTTCTCTCACTACAAACCGTAAGCGCATTTCTTTGGCCGGTTTGTCTGGTGATTAGACCTAAGAAATCAAAAGCAAAAAAAAAAGTGTTATAAATTTTCGCATGAGTGCCATGCGCAATTATCGTTACCATTGGCATGGGCGCAAGTGATCAAGAACCCTAGCAATCAACAAGATGCCTCGAATGTGCCAAGCGCATGAACGAAAGCACAGGGGTGGCGAACTCGAGGGTTGTGGTGGAGGTTGATAGGATGAAGCTTCCATCGATCACAGATTGACATCAGTGTTACACCGTTTTCGAAACACAGCAGGGTTGCAACTACTGCCCGACGGATTCCATTGATATCCATGGTGTAGCATGCGTGCTGAACACAATTTCTAATCAAGTCGCTCCGTTGTGTGGGTATGTGCAGTGCGCGTTGTTATTCGTGATGATCCCATCCTTCTTGCTTGATTTAAGTCTCACTCCAGGCACAACATGGTGTTTCACATTGAGGATATCTTTTTCTCTTGCATTCATTTATTTTGGATGTGGGCATACCATTCTGCCTGAATCCCAAGCAAGTTTGCCTTCACTGGGCTATGGCTATGGATTCGCTAATTGCTCCCTTATTACGATAGATATGTGCATTAGGAATTCGTCGAATTAGATTGTAGTCATGGGCACATAATCACATTGGAAACCTAGTTGATTGACAGTTCTTGAGGAAACAACCAGCAAATTTTGCAAGGAACTTCAAGCTCCTCAGTGTATGCAACTTGTTGGTTGCTTCAATCCATGAGCCACTGACTGTGCACATTTCAAGACGGGCCCGAGTTGTATTTCTGGAACCAGGTACGCTGTTTTTCTGGGAAATTGATTGAATCAGACAAATTTCGTAATTAACCCTGCGGATCATTGATGAGTGGACCCATGTCACACACTGTTATGGCCATGTCACCTGTCTGGAGCGATGCCCACAAAGTGGCATGTTTTTTCAGCATTGCATGTGTCTTCGACACCCCACAAAACTTGATTCGCGTGGTCAGACAGCCGGCTTCATCCCCGTACGTACAGAAGATGGGTGCGATGGCAACATTGCTTCAGCAGAGGTGTATCGTTTCTGCACATGTTTACAAGTGTACAGATCCTGGACGCCGAAACATGCTGGATGTTGTTAAGAGCACTCAAATAGTTTTATTGCATCAAGGGAGTACTTGATTTCATAAAGTTATTTTCATGTTCTGTTCTGATACGCTCTCAGAACCAGACACTTTTATATCGAATGTGCATATGATCTCACAAGCTAGGATGCTAGGAAGTATGAAATTCAAGAGGCGCTCATGTCATGCTTAAGGAATCATGTCAAGCTCTGTAGCTTGAACACATCTGCAACTACAAACTCAACTGTGAATCAAAAACTCAAAACGCAAGCAAGGTAGCTCACCTGCCTAGGTTGTGATTAAAGCTTGGATTATATATTTGCGAACCATTCAACCCTAAAGGATCTCTGGTCCATATGTTTGTGCGCGTTGGCTTGCCGCGTGTGCGATTTTCCAGGGTGTGAGACCCTAGAAATGATTTCGACACCAGTGTTTTGATAATCAGGTGTTGCTGCCCAATTAGTGGAAGGTATGTCCCGAAGTATAGCTTTTAGTCCGGAAGCATAGCTCAAAGAACGGCAAATGTGTACATATAT